>PVKZ01001707.1:76186-336550 GCA_004027375.1 Macroglossus sobrinus
CTTTCTTTCTTTCTTTCTTTCTTTCTTTCTTTCTTTCTTTCTTTCTTTCTTTCTTTCTTTCTTTTTTTCTTTCTCTGTGTTGCTTCCACCCCGCTTCCTAAGCAGCTAGAGTTGAATTTACCTAGGAAGAGTGTATGACACTCTTCCAGGATACATGAAGTCATCAGGACAAACTCAACATTGGAAAAAACTCACATTCAGGGAGCAGGAAAAGAAGATAAAACCAAAAAGAGATAAGAAATAAAGCATTTTATATAATATATACTTTTTGATTTTTAAATTTTATTATAACTCTTTAAAAATGAATAACAAAATCAGATCCAGTGCAGAGTTTCTTCTGTTTTTTCTTATATAATTGTTATTCAGAATACAAAAAAAAATCAAATCTCTTTTATCTCATTTATTTTAATTATATATAAAACTGAGCTCATAAGTGTGGTCTTGCTCAACTTTTCCATTTCTCTAAATAATACTACAATTTTTCCAGGTTCCCTGGCTTGGAACTTTAGAGCTGTCTTTGATTCCTTGATTTTTGTCACCTCCATGCTCAAATTAAATGCCAAACACAGTCAATTTTTCTTCCAAAATATTCTGTTCACGCATTTACATTTTTATCCCAGGCCAGATTTTAAAAATTCTAACCTATCACTATAGCTTCTATATGCTATAGACACTACTAATGATTCCTTTTCCTAATAATCAATGATGTACCCACTTTACAGATTTATTTCACTAGAATATTGTCTCTTGTCTGCTGGAAATCTTCCTTGATACCCAGTATATAGGTATGTAGGATGCAGGATGTATATAGTATAAAATTTATGAGCCTTGAATAGATACTTCTTTTCCTCTTTTGTGTCTTGTATTCCAATTTTGAAAACAAAACAAATAAACAAATAAAAGCCATGAGATGTTTGTTTTGGTACTCCCTCAACCCAAGAAACCTTAGAAAGTTTGGAAAAAGTTCTAAACTTCAAAAGGCTTAATAAAATTTGTTCCTATGAAATGTTTGACAAATGCTAAAAACAAGCAGAAAAACATGGAAACAATTTTCAGCATTGTTAATACCACTTCAGAGGCTTTAAACAATTCTAAATAGTCACTGTTAGTCTGTTTTTTGCCACATGCCTCAGTACTAAACACTTACATTTATCTTCTTATTTAATCCTCATGATAACCTTTTAAAATAAGTGTTATTAATCCCATTCTACAGATGGTGAAAGCAAAATGTTTATAGTTTATCTTTTATAATCTTTTATGTGGCAGAGCTAAGCCATATATAACTCTTGAGCCTAAGCTCTCTTAAAACGGTGTCATTCATCAGAGCTTCCTGACATCTAAGACAAATTTTTGTATAATTCTCCCATTTCCTAATTTTAGGCGAAAATGAAGTCCAAATAATGTCGAAAAGAAGAACTGATATAAATATGTTTAAAGAGAACTTGAAGATCTTTCAGAGTTAAGTCTAGATTACATGAAATAAGCAGCTTCCTTGTCTATATTTTGCCTAAAGTCAGTCAGAGAATGATTTTGTTCAAAAAGACCAGCAGCTGGCTCTTCTTGGTGTGTCTACCTGAGTCTTCTCCAGGTGATCATAGATTCACAGTCATTTTTCAAACAGTAGTTCCAAAAAGAATAAATAAGCCCAATTACTTAATTATGGCAGTGGTCAACACCTGAACTTAAAATAGAGCTATGAAATACATTGCAAGAATATATGTTAGAGCTTTAACCATTTATCTAATTTGATAAAATGTGAAGGTATTACTTTTATTATTTAAAAAATAGGTTTTAAAGCTTAACATCTATTAACACCATAATATGTCCACTCATTTTCTGTTTACCGTGTTCACAGTCTCTTCCATAGTACCCCTGGAGGCACTCGCAGCTTCCAGAAAACCCGCTGCAAACTCCACTGTTCTCACACATGCAATTAAAATGGCAGCCTGGGCCATAGTACCCAGGGGAACATTCTGAAAAGAAACCACCCAGGCATTAGTTCTAGTTAAGACAATCAAATTTGTAATGAATTTGAAGTCAGAAAAAAAATAGAATAAATAAAAAAATAAAAAGTACATGATTAGCTAACTTAAAATAAAGCACAAATACACACGATGTTTTAAAAATCTGAAATGATTATCAAAAGGAATAAAAATATAAAATATAAGACAAAAAATATAGAAACCTAAATAAAATGGAAAAGTTAGGGAAGAAAACTTACCAAAAGTATCTTAATTTGAGGCAGAAAACCTTAACAGGCTAATTATAATAGAAAAACAATAAAGAAAATAGTAAAGTAGCTACTGAATTAAAAAACATATATAACTCACCCATCCTAGATTTCACAGGAAAATTCTACAAACCTTTACAGATCAGATCATCACCCTACTACTTATACTATTATAGAACACTAGAAAGGAAGGCTTTAAATGCATTATATTAAGTGAGTTATAACATCAATTCCGAAATCTGAAAAAAATGTAAGAAAAATGATAGCTCAATTTCATTTATGAATATCGATGCCAAATTCATAAAAATGATAAGTGCACAAAAACCAACAGTGTATTATAATGTATCATGTCCAAGTAGTACTTATTCCAAGAATGTAAAGTCATTCAATATTAGAAAATTCATACCCATTGTGATAGTTTGTCAGGGCCGCGGGTCTAAAGAGCCATAGCCCCATAGTTAAAACCATCCAGGTAAAAGTTCATAATGGACTTGTTTTACTCAGGGGGTCGCAAGTAGAAGGCCCGAGCAGTGTTCTCACCTACACTCTACCAGAGTGTGCTCTAAGTAGGGTGCATGCTCTCCAGTATTTCACAGAATAATTAATTGTGGTTCAGACAGAAAACATTAGAACAACTATTAATATTTACCTTTATCCATTCTTTATCAATTTAAAGCTTTAAATATATTTTATAATGTACATAATATAGTAGTTGAGAAGCTCATGAATGTTACTTAGGAGTAAAAATGCATTTATAGTGGTAGACAATTAAATTTTTCCTGATGAAATTAATTTTGGAGACCCCTGCTCCCAGCATCCTCCTCTTTACCCGTGGGCCCACACTTAATGTGAGCTGGCTCTGCCCTGGGCTCAGCGTTCGCCTCCAGCCTGCTTCAAGGCCTCAGTCATTGTTGAGACCCTTCTGCTTCAGCCAAGGAACTCAAGGTTTAACAGATTTGCATCCACAAATGATTAAGGCTGAAAAAAAATGGCTGGAAGGAGAGTGGATTTAGGTTCAGAGGTGTTCTTTCATATTAAACTTTCAAATACTTAAGAATTTTAAGAGTTTTCATGTAGTATTCTGGTAACACAGTAACAAACATCAAATAGTATTATCATAACATCATTTTTATTGGAAATACAATCATAATTATAAATAGCCTGCATGAACTTATTGGAAACTAGTCTTTTTGTAGGCCTTACCGTATTGTATCAACCAACAGCACCATGCTCTGAATTTTTATTGAGGGAAAGAAGGTAACAATCAACTTACCTTCTTCACAATTGTCCATCCAAGGCCACAGGTACAACTTCTGTCCACAGGGTTGCAAAGGCCACTGTTTTTACAGGTACATTTTAGCTCACAATTTGGGCCATACCTTGTTTGAGGACATCCTGTAGTAAAAATAAAATAAATAAACTAAATAAAACTGTCATATAAGCAAACTTTTTTCTCTACTTTAGATAATCATGTCTACAAAGCAAAAGCATAAGAAAGATTTGAACTTAAAACAAATACTCAGATGTATCCTTAAGGTAGTAAGCACATAATGTCATTCATTCATGTTTTCATTCACTCCATATATATCGAGCCCATTATTATGTGCCTGGGACCTGGAGATGCCTGAGTGAACAAGCAGAGTCCAATCCTAGATTAGCAGTGAAAGCCTTTTATATATTTAGAAAGAAGACAGATGAAAAGTTTGTTTTTTAATGTCTTTGTGATGAAATCAGAAAAACACTTGAGCATACAGTGGTGGGTGACACAAACAAAAATGCACTGCCAACAGAGGTTAAGATACAAGTGAGTGAAGCTGACCATACATAAGGAAAATTAAGCCTTCATTGTCAGGGAGAAAATAATTGAAAGGCAGATAGTGCTATCAATGGGAGAGCAAAGGCTTTCTAAAGTGAGACTAAACACTATTCACATTTAGTTGGTTTTGCCATAAGAATGTGGGCTTGATGTATAATTTTTTCAGGAAAATTAAAAATTCATATTTTATATAAAATCATCCAATCTTTAAACGTTGGCAACTAATTAAAATTGTTTTTACAGCACTGTGGAAGCCAAAACTCTGTCAGCCAACTCAAACACATTTGTGGCTAGATTTGGCCAAGGGCCTGCCATTTATACCCTCTAGTATATAGTATTTTTACATAATGATATTTTCCACATGAATTATCTCATTTTATACTCACAAATATAATATCCCTCTGATGTGGGTACAATATTCTTATTTTATACTTGAAAAAACTGACACTCAGAGACTTAGATCTTGCTTAGGCTTAAGCAGCCAGTAGAGATAAAAACCAATATTCAAACCTAAAACTTCTAACTTCTCATCAACTATTCTTTTTATTCCAGCTAAGAGGAGAGACATTAGAAAGTTTTGGATTTTTCTACTTGCCCCAAAGTATTTGGTTAATACATAAGAGAACATGTATTTGAATTCAATCTGTAGGACACATCCTTGCCTTTACTTGACAGAATAAGTACACTTCACTTTAGTACCAAATGAAAAAAAGGTATTAATTTTGTTTATTTAAATAACAGTCTTGGTTGTACAACAAATGGTTGGATTATCATCAGATGTGTAATAGGCTACTTTGAATTAACTGTCAATTATTCTTTTTTGGTATTTGCCTTCAAGGCAAATTAAGCAAAATCAATGACACCAAATCCTATACTATTAAAATAAACTTTCATGCGTTTCTCTTCCACCCTTTTAAAACAACCTCTTCAGCCATTCAACCTGAATGCTGAAATGCATTGATGAAACTGGTGAATCTGTGAAAGCACAGGACTTCAAAATAACACTTAAGATAAAAACGTAACTGGTAAAGTGAGATAGACTTAGCAAAGATTCTTTCCACAGGTCTAAGTCTTAGAACAATATTCACACAGAATTACTTATATAACTTTATTGCTTTTTAAAGTTAATAATAATTACATAATAACTATTTCAAACAGTATATAAATGGAAAAGTGTTCCATCCCTGTGCTCCACTCTTCCAGCTTCCTTTGTCAAAAACATCATTTTACCATCTTTTTTTCTGTACTGTAAACCTCACTTCTTTCAAAAAGACTTACCCTGACCACTGGATTAACTATTTCAAATACCTAGCACTCTGAAGCTCCATACATGCCCTATTTTTTATCTTACTATAGATTTTATTCTTTATTAAAATACATATAATTAACATTAATTGATTATTTATTGTCTCTTTTCTCAACTAGAAAACAAGTTGCATGAGGACTAGGATATTGTGATTTTATCCATATATTTCATATGCTTAAAACTGGCATTGCATCCAATAAATATTTGTTGAATTGAATAGATAAATAACTGAATAGATACAGAAATACCCCTATGCCTAATAAGGGATACAAATGTCTGTCTTTCTTACCCATTAACCCTTTTTTTATTCAAAATGTTAACATAGATAATATTGTGAAATTTGTTTACTTTTATAATAATATATTTTGATTTTTCTAAATTAGTAAATATAATAAATCTGCCTCATTCTTTTTTAACAGCTGCATATGATTTGTCGCATCTAACAAAAATTTTGTTTACCACTCCATTATTGATGGACAAGTAAGTTGTTTAAAATATTTTGCTACTATAAACACTGAAATAAATATCCTCATGGAGGTCTGTATTTATATATAGTATTATACCTGAATGGTATGTCCCCAGATGATTTTCTCAATAAAAAGATATGTGCTTCTAAATCATGACAATATCATCAAATTTCCTTACAAAACTGCAAATTTAATAAGGAGAATTATCAGTGTGCCCATTTTTCAATCTTTAGCCAAGCTGCTATGTTATAAAAATGTGATAAGTAAAGTGATATATAATTGCAACTTTAATTTAGATTTTTCATATTACGAATGATGCTTATCATCTTTTCATAAGATATATTGTGTGTGTCATGGATTTTTATTGATTTATAAGAACTATTTGTTTATTTAAAAAATTGGTGCTTTGTCTTTCTTCTTCAGTTTGTTTATCTTTCGATACTTTTTTGTTCTGTGCCTTGAAAATAATTTTTATTTCTTTTAAATCAAAACATCATGTTTTTTTTCTTTTTTTCTTTCATAGGTTTTATGTTTCTGTCAAGATTTATATACGGTCTCCCAAAATAAAATTTTTAAAAGTCCTAATGGTAATTCTAGTACTGTCATAATTTTTGTCATCATTTTAAGTACTTTGTATACTTGGAAGTAATTTTAGTGAATACAGTAGAGATCCAACTTTATTTTTGTCTAGCTTGCTAGCCATTTGACTTTATAGAACTTATTAAATAATTCATGTTTTTCCTATGTTTTAATTTAGTAATTCTTCATTTTTTCTTTAAATATATTTTATTGTTTTTATTGTTCTTTATTTTTTCACTTATTTTCATTACTTCTTATTTGCTAACAAAAGTATTTTGTAATATACATTTTCCTTTGTTTACTGAATTAGCTTTACCCCATAGGTTGTGGATGTCATTAAATGTTATTTTATATTTCTGAAATTTTTTTTTTAGCCATTGATTATTTAAGAAGGAAATTTCAAAATGCCCATGTGATATGGTAGACCCCTTCCCCACCAGCAAGAGAGTGAGTTTTGTTAGTTCCTGTTTTTATTGCTTTGTGATCATAGAATATCATAAATTATACTTTCTGGAATTGCTTGAACTTCTTTTTCAATTTTTGTGAATGTCCCATGGATACTTGGAAAAAAGATATGGTATCTTCTTCAAGGTGCAGAGTTTGGTTTATAGCAATTAGAAATACTTTATTATGTTCATGTCTATAAGATTATTTTTATACACACACACACACATATGTTTATGGGCAATTAGATGTATATGGGCTAATATAAATGAATTAATCTACTGACAAGCTCTTGCTATTTCTCTTTCTATCATATGGCTTTTGTTTTATAATTTCAATATTGTGTTATTTGTTTTATACATATCCATTACATTTAAATATTCAGTGTGAATTTTACCCTTTATTATAAGTGCCCTTCCCATTAGATGTTTGTTGCCATAAAATTAACATTATTTGATACTGATGTCATGACTATTGCTTTATTTTTGTTCACAGGTGCTTGGTGAACAAAAGTTCACCAATAGTGCATCCAACTATTTACTTTCATTTTATTTTAGAGTATTTTTTTTCCTAAGCTAAGGTAGATATTTCTCTCTTGCGGCTTTCAAGATTTTTTTTTTTTTTTTTTAGTTTTCAGGAGTTTAATGTTGATTTGTCTATTGTGTATTTCTTTCCGTTTATCCTTTTTTGGCATTCACACAGCTTCTTGAATCTATAGATTTATATATATTTTTTGTCATGTTAAGGCAATTTTCAGCCGTTATTTCTCTGAATACTATTTCAGCCTTATCCTCTTTTGCCTCTCCTCTGAGACTCTGATGTTAGATCTTTTATTATGGTTCCACAGGTCCTTTGGCTTTGGCTTTTCCACAGGCTTTGTTAATTTTTTGGTCATTTGTTTTCTTTTCCCTTTCTGTTGTTTAGATTGGGTAAGTTCTATTGTTTTATCTTCAAGGTCACTGATGTGCTCCTCTGTCTTCTCCATTCTGCTTTTAAGCTCATCCATCAACATGATTGTTGTTGGTTATTGTATTTTCCAGTTCTAGACATCTTCTTTATGTTTCTTATTTTTGGCAGAGCCTACTTCTTTTTTATTTGTTTCTAGCATGTTCATAGTTGCTCATTGAAGCATTTTTATAATGATTTCTTTAAAATTCTTATAATTTTGTTATAAATGTCATTTGAGTATTGGTGTTTTTTAATTGATTTTTCTTATTTAAGTTGAAGTTTTCCTGGTTGTTGATATGATGAATAATATTTTAATAAAATTTGGACATTTTGAATATTATGATATGAGACTCCAGATCTCATTTAAGAGGTTCTTATATTTGTTTTTATATAGTTTCTAGAATTTTTACTGTTTGTAAAAAAGAATAAGGAAAAGTGTATATATTTTACCTTTCTCTAAGTGAAAGTCTTGTAATTTTATATAATCTAAGGAATCTTCTTTAGATAGTGCATATAATATTATATAATATAATTAATTTCTTTATTTAGTACATATTGACACTCTACTTTCTGCTAATTTTACTCATCTCTCTCCTCCACTTGATTTTAGTTGGCTATATTTTTATTCTTAAATTGTCAATTATAGCATTTTAAATTCCAGAATTACTATCACACACATTTACTGAGTTGTCATATTTAAACATGTTTTGACACAGAGCTATCCCTGAAATCCCACAATTATTAATAAAGAAATAACAATATACTTATACTCCTTCATCTTCTCTTCCCTTCTAGCTTATGCTTGTTAAAATTGTGCTAAAGTCTCAATATTGTTATAATTTATAATATTTTTATATTTATCTTTTATCATGTGACCATAATCTTCAGATTTCTTTTAAACTCATTCCTAATTAAAATAGATTTAGTGTTTACTAACAATCTTTTTACCAGAGATTTTCCATTTATTTCTTGGTGGCCTGAATTTATCTTTTATTCATTTCTTCAAAATATTTTATAGCTATTATATTCTCAGAAACTTTTTATTACTAAGAGTTGTTTATTTTCCAACATGTTAAATTTAACAGTTTAACTATATATAAAATACTCTAGTCATATTTTTCCCCAAAACCTCATAGACAGATGACAGCAATGAAAATTGCTATGAGGTACAAGGCCAGATTGATTCCCCACCTTTCATGTGAGATCTCATATTTTTTCTTATATTCCCAGGGGAGTTTCCCCTTGCCTATGATCAATCCGAACAAATATTTCCAGGGATAGAATGTATTTATTCAATATGTAGCATCGGATCTTTAATTTCAGATAAAACATCTTGAATACTACATTTAATCATTTTTATTTTTTATTATATATTTCCTTTGCTATTTCATTGTTTTCACTTTCCTCAAGCATATTCTCTGTGTATCTGACTGTTCCATCAGAAGATTCCATCCTTCTACTACCTGCATTCAGTGTGGCCTTCATTTATATGATGTGAGTTTAATTTTCTTTTCTACTTCTTTCTGAACTCTACCACTTTTTCATTTTCTTTTGTTGTGTTTTTATTTATTTCATAAACCCTATATCTTTGCGTTGCACTCACATTTTATACAGGACACTTTTTTTTTTGTTACGTCCCCTGAATTTTGGGGAGAAATTTTGGTTAACATTTTCATGTCCTCCATAACAAAATTTTTCTGTTCTCTGTTGAATGGTTTCATATTTTGTTTCCAAAATGAGGAGAGATATTTCTTAAGGAATAGCTTTGTTTTTTGTTTTTTTTTTTGTTTGTTTTTTATTAGCTTAATCTTTTACAACTTGGCTATCTGTGGAAGGGTAATGTGGATTTGGGGCTAGAAATCAGCTAATAAGAAGCCTCCCTGGCCTAGAGAAAAACTCCATATGACACAGAGTTGGGGTATGTGTGTATGTATGTGTGTGTGTAGGCTTAGTCTCCTTTTAGTTACAAGGCTGCTTATAGCTCATAGAGTCCCCTCTATCTCGTACAGAGTTGAAAAGATGATATGTTTGTTCATTTCTTGGTTTTATCCTACTCTTTCAGCCACTCTACAATGTCCAGGGGATTCAAGGAAGCCTGATTAGCCTGACCACACACCCAACCTTTGTGTTTCAACAAAGGCTCGTTAGGTTTACCTCTCTGTATGAGCCGTGGAGAAGTGGCTGCACTGCTGGCCTCACTCAAGAGCAATAGGGGTCAGGCATCCTCTCCACATGTCCACATTTCACTGGATTTGACAGATCTTCTGTTCTTATGATTATTGTTATGATAATAATAAATATTATGATTAAGACAAGAAAGTTTGAAGTTATAAATAGAGATCTTGCTTTTCTTTCTGTCTCCTATTTTTCTTACAGTTTTCAGTAGGCATCCAAAAATATAAAAGGTTATAGAACTCTTCAGTTCTTATAATTAGACATCTCTGATACATAATTTTTCACAGTTTTACAAAAGCTAGCCAACGTTATTTTAAAATTTAATCCTAGTCAAGAGTATGCAGAAATTATTCTTTTTGTTTAAATTTTTGTTTAGCCTCCAATAGAATTTCCTACATAGCTGTACAGGACAATGTAGTTTCATGTTATTAAAGCCATATTTAAGAAGCAAGTATTGTAAACAATGCCCATTTAATTATATTCTGAGGCACAAAATCTGCCTTCATAGTTTAGCATAGTTAATGCCTGGATAAACAAGCTGACCCTGCAGTCATTGTTACCTTGTTGACACCTGGCTCCCATCTGGCCAGGTGAACACTGGCACCTTCCAGTTACTGGGTCACACTGTCCTGAGCCACAGGAACAGTGCTGGACACAGTTCTGCCCATAGTGACCTTCAGGACAAGCTGCAGAAAGAAGCAAAACAAAGCAGAGCAAAGCAAAATCAGATTTTTTTTAATTAAAATCTTGACAGTCAAGATTCTTAAAAACTGGTAAATACATGACTTTATTTGAATCAAATAGGTTTTCCTGATTTGTCTTTAGTTTGGATTTCAACTTAAAAGGTTTCTTTGAAAACAAAACAAAACACAAAAAGAAACTATTCAAATTGTTGCTTACTTGGTATAATTTTAGTTGACATCAAGAATTCCAACCAAATATCTAGTGTCAAACACTTACATATATGATATAAATGACTCTTACAGACTCAGTCTTGTTTTACCTCATGGCTGTCATAGTGTGTGTGTGTGTGTGTGTGTGTGTGTGTGTGTGTGTGTGTAATAATCTTGAGTGTGTTGTCTCTTAAAGTCCACTCTGGAATTTTAGCTTACACTTTATATGTCAGAATAAGACCCATTATGTTCTCTTCTGCAACTATTTACTTTTGTGTTTACTAATTTATCGGCTATTTATTAGAAACCAACAAATCTGTTAAATTATATTTATTGAAATAATTGTTATTAATGTTAATTAAAAATTAATTTATTAATAAGTTAACATGTTTCTCAACTAGTTCGCAGTTTCGTTTTGCTGTAACCTCATTCCACAAATTCAATGAAATGCTCACCAAATTACAGGTAAAATGCAAAGATAAAATAAATACTGCAAGAATCAAGTGAAGGGAAAATATAGTAAAATGTATACATAAATGAATATATAATTCCTTGAACTTGAAAGAGATGAGCTGCAGATTTGGCTCAGAACTATCTAGCCATGAAAGCAAAAAAGGAAAAGTGCTCAGGTACAAGATCACAGCTTTCCGAAGGCAAAAATATTCCCAATATTCAGCGAAACCATAGCTTTTGAAGATGCTTTGGCCTAGGAAAATTAGAAAATTTCTCCCAACAATTCCCTTTGAAGAACAAACACAAAAGAGCCAGTAAGAACCTTTAGGACATGTTTATGGGTTGGCTTTAACTCAAAGATAACTTGGCTGTTGAGGCTTCAGAGGCAGTATCCACTAAGTTTCAATTTTCCGCTACTAGGAGCCAGGACTTTGTCTCATTCATCTTTTATCTTCAGAACAGCAGGGTACTGAGGCAGAGTAATTAAAATTACCCTCATACAAGGAAGACAGAGCAACTACCTGCCTGGGTAAGATAAGCATTTTGAATATCTTTAGCACAAAACAACTTTTTTTTAATTTTAATTTTTCAATTATAGTTAACAGTCAATATTATTTTATTTTCACTTCAGGTTTACAGCATAGTGGTTGGGCACTTATATAATTTATAAAGTGATCCTCTAGATAAGTCTAGTATCCACCTGGCACCATACACAATTAGTATAATATTATTTATTACCTTCCCTATCAGTCCTTTACATCCCCATGACTGTTTTATAACTACTAATTTGTACTTCTTAATCCCTTCACCTTTTTTTCACCCAGTCTTCCAACCCCTCTCCCTTTTGGCAATTATCCGTTTTTTCTCTGTATCTATGAGACTGTTTGTTCATTTATTTTGTTCTTTAGATTCCATATATAAGTGAAATCATATAGTATTTGTGTTTTTCTGTCCGACTTATTTCACTTAGCATAATACCGTCTAGGTCCATCCATATTGTTGTAAATGGTAAGATTTCATTCTTTTTTATGACCAAGTACTATTTCATTGTATATATGTACATCTTTTTTTATCCAGTCATCTATTCATAGGAATTTAGGTTGTTTCCATACCTTGGCTATTGCAAATAATGTTATAGGGGTTATAGGGGTGCATATATAAAATTAAAACTAGAACTACCTTATGGCCCAGAAATTCTACTTCTGGATATTTATCTAAAAACAAACAAATAAACAAACAAAACAGCAAGCAACAACAACGAAACGCCAAACAACTTAGCATCCTGCCTTATCACAACTTCGTTATCATTCTTCCTAATAAAGAAATCTTAAGTTCACAATCAAAGTACTTTTACTATTTAATTTTACTGTTCTTTTACTATTCAATTGTGAAGTAAGAGACACAAAATAGGGCAAAAAAAAACACCCAAATGTGCAGATCAGTAAATGATCACAAAGTGAACAACCTTATCAATAGCACATATGTCAAAGAATACAATATTGCCAGGACTACCTCCCCACCACACGCTCTCCTACTAATTGCCTCCTTTATCTTTTCTGAAGGTCATCTCCATCTTCCAAATTATTCAAATATTTAGAACACTGCAGATCTGATAAAAGCAAATTCTACTTGCTAAGGATAACTCCAAAGTGTTTAAGCCAGTGCATTTTTAAAGGATCTTTAATTCACAATCGGTCCCTTGAACTATGTCAGTAGTTGTTTTTGTGAATAAGTAGTTAAGGTCTTTGAAGTATAAGAAACTGGTTATTTTTGGATAAGTAGAGGAACTGCTTAATATTGAGATGGAAAATTTCTGAGGATAAACGAAATTGTGGAACTTTAAACCATGAGTATGACATTGTGTACAGGGAATCCCCAGTCTACTCTGAATTTGCCAAATAGATTTTTAAATCTTTACCCGAGTTCAGCATTGCTGGGGCAAGAGAAATTATGACCAAAGGGCACTCTTAGCTGCATTCACTGACTTCAACTCTCAATCAAACTCCTGATGTAAGTACTCCTCAACCTAGAATTTAGGCCAATTGTTGTTTGCTGTTACTGCAGTAAATTATAAGTAAAATTATCCCAACAATATTCACTCCCTAAGTGTGGTTCTTAAAAATTTCAGCTTTAGCATATTGACTTCATAATAGGTAGCATGACTTACTTTGACTGCAGTCGTCTCCAATGAAACCTGGAGGGCAGTTACAAGTGCCGATCATGGTGTCACAGTTGCCGCCATTTAGGCACTTACAAGTCTTTTGGCAATATGGGTCATAAGTGCCTTTGGGGCATTCTGTTGAAGGAGAACAAAATCATATGTAGTACTGTAACTTCAAGAAATCAGTATTTAAATTCATGCTCATAGACGTGTGGTTAACTCAGTGTTCCAGTTACTGTTCTTTGGTAGTATTTTCAATCACCTTCAGGCTATTGATTCAAGGGATGGACTTATCTGCGGATATGAGATAGTATAAATAGATGCTTTAGAAATACAGATGGGGACATAGAGTTCCTAATGTTGCTCATTAATGAGATACAAGAAACTTAACTTTGAGCTTCCTTGGAAATCTACCCACTCTTAGAAAATACTTAGAATAGGGAACAATTCACCAAAGAAGGCCATTTCATTCCAGTCTCGATACATTTATCATTTTGATTAATACATAAGCGTTATCATTTGTATTCTGTGGAATGATTTGGGTTTAATACAAGTGAGAATTCAAGATGGCACCAAGCAGTGAGGAAGTATCTCTATTTTCTGTTATTTTCCTAATTTTCTGCTCTGATATTAATGAATGCATGGCCTACATGATGATACCTGTGATAGAGATAGATAAATGGCTAGACTACAAGATAAAGGGAGACTGTACAGGACAAAGAATGAGCTGAAAACCACATTATCTATGCAATGATTGAAAACTGAAGGCTTAGCCAGGAGAACAATTAAATTAAAACATAAGCAGAAGACATTAACAGACACTTTCTCCAAGAAGACAAACAGATGGCCAAAAGATATATGAAAGGATGCTCAGCGATAAGGAAAATGCAAATCAAAACCACAATGGGATACCTCTTTACACCTGTTAGAATGGTTGTTATCAACAAGACAAGAAATAACCAATGTTGGAGAGGATGCAGAGAAAAGCAAACCCTTGTACACTGGTGGGAATGTCAATTGGTATAGCCTAAAGGAAAACTTTAGTCTTAAAATCATAGAAGTTTGAGTTTCAAAAGACCTCAGTTCTATCTGGTTTAACACTTATTTTTAAGATGAGGCAGTTAAGGCCTACAGAGTTAAGTGACTTAAAATATTTATTGCATAAAATTCTCTCACTGGTTAAAGATAACTTTGTTCTTGTCTTATATTTAAAATACAATGTTGCAGCTAAATTTGAATAGACTATGATTTGAACCCTATAGCTTCTACTTACTTGTATTTTGGACGAGTGTAAGTTCTTTCTTTGAGCTTATGGTTCTTTATTCCCAAATGGGATAATAACAGAATCACAAGCCTGTTATGAGAATTAATGTGAAAAAGTAGAGTATCTAGTACATTGCTAAACCCAGATATCTCCTGTTAATGGTAGCTATTATTTTCATTAATGGTGGCAGGACCCTTGGTGGGCACATAGCATTACCTTGTTCTTACCTGCTTGACCTGCATCAAAATATTTGATATTTGCCTTAAGTCTTTTTCTCTTAGAAAATCTTTTCACTTGGAAGCACAGCTCTGAAAGTGACTAAACTAGACCAGATGACACTTTCTTCTTTCCCTTTTATCCTGTATTTTTATGTAAGAATTAGATGTAGCAGGTTTTAAAGGTAGAAAAAAAATTGGCTTTATTGAGATTCAAATTGATTATCATTCCCATATATACATCCTGTTCTAAAACCCATGGTTGTCACCTTGAGTCTCAAAGAGTTTCCGCCTCTTTTCTCCCCTCTCTTCTGGTTTTAAAATAAAATTCTTCATGATGGAGATGGAAAGCAAAGCACTTTAAACTTATTTACACCAAAGATTATTTCTCTGTTATAGCTGTTGTATTTCTTTATTTTATTCTACGAGAAATGATGAATTTATTTCACCTCTCTCCTATCATTTCCTCTTTCCAAGGAATGTCAGTTTTTATAGCTGATTGACTTTTTTTTTGTAGATGGAATTCTGTAGTCCTCCCCAAAAATTCTTTTTCTCCCTCACAAAAATTCAATGAAGTGTACCTAAAAACAAAATTAATGGTTAAAAAGAAGTCTCCATCTCCTCATCCTCTCCTGTTCACCATGATAAACATTTTTTAATGTGCACCTGAGTCATTCTTTTAGAATGTATATTTTTATAGTTATTTTATCATTAGTATGTACAATGCTTTAAAAAATGATTGGTTGCTTGATATTAGAGTAACTATACATAAAGCAAGCTGAAAGTATGGAGTTAAAAACATTGTAGTCTAGTGTGTACTGCTTGCTTCCACAAAAAAGGTTAAGTTTATGAGTTGATTGGTATAGAAAATTCTGGAATTACATAACTGTGAACTGAAAGGTGATATGGATTTCTGTGCAAGTAAAGAGCAACCCTTGATAAAGAGAAACTTCTGAACTTAATAATGAGGAACATATTATCCTGTGAATATAATTATGGGTATCAAAGCATCTCAGTTGAAAGGAGCTTATGTGTAATTATTTGATAAATTTAAATATATATATATATATATATATATATATATATATATATGCCTATATTTTGAGATTACTTTTATGTCAGTTGAAGTAACTTCAGGAACATAATTTCTATCTTATGTATATTCACTTAGCAAACTATCTTAATGGTGTTTTTGCATTTGATAGAATCATCTCTCACTGTTTTTTTCTGTATATATGAAAAAATTACCTGCATTTTAACTATCAACTTAGTTATCCTTTTGAAATAGGGACACTGAACTTGATGAAATTAACCTGCTAAGAAGTACACCATCTGTTAAAAGACAGTATATGTGCTAATCTCTTAGTCCTGTAACTTATTAAATTTATATCAAGTATGGTATTTGTTTATAGAAGCACCCATAACGTTTTTCCCCTAATAAGTTATTTTATGGACAATTCCACTTTCTTATATAATTCTGTAGCTATGTGAAAGCTTGAATTCTGGAACAATGCACATATCTCTTGTTCAAACATTCACTAAATTTCACAAGGAAACACATGTCCAGGACATAATGATTTCATTTGACTTGTCTGAGTGAAATTCAGTCTTCCCGCCCTCATTTCCTAATGTTCCATCTTGATCATTACTTAGCCTTTGCTCTATCCTTTATAATTACTCCTCCCAAGAACTTTTGTCTCTCTGGCAAGAGATGTTTAGTTATTTTCCATTAGAAAGCAACTATTTTTTCCCATCCTTGCACCATCACCTCTCCTCGAAAGAGTCTGACAAGGAAGAAGTTTGGATATGAACTCACAGTTCTGATTTGTTTAAATACTAAAAGGGTACTGTTCACTACGATGATGTGAATGACTTTGGTAGTTACTTAGAAACTTAGAACAAGCAAGGTTGTGACTGTGTCCTGAGATATGTAGCTCCGAAGCAAATACAATGCATAAATATGCTTTTTATGGGGCCTGTTTCCCTAGTATTTGACCAGATTACTCACACATGCACTGGCTATTATTATTCAGTTTTATTTTGTACTTAAAAGAGATATTAAGATTTGGTCTGTCTGAATTTTTATTGCTATGAGCAAGAGCATTGGAGCCAGGATTCTTTCAACATCTTAATATCTTCCTCCTGGCACAGGTGAGATCTTCTGTGGCCCATGTTTCTCAAAGCATTTTATACCAAGTGTCGGGTGTTTTATGAATACTGTCAACAGAATTGCCCATGGTTTTAGAGGACCTCAATATCTTAAATTCTCTCAAAGAGAGTCATTATAAATAGTGAGTATTGTAAGTTAGAGAAATGAAATATTTCCAGGGTCTGTAGTCACTTTACAATTTCTTATTGGTCAAAAAATACACAGAATGATGAGTTTACATGTACCAGTCAGTTTGTTTTCCCCATGTGCTATCCATACACTGAGACTGACCTGCCCATTATAAATTATCTACAAGTGGTGCAATTCCTACTGCACATTTGTCCACTTCCTCTGACCTCTGCCGAGAGAAATTTTGATTCTACACTCTAAACTTGAGAACATGAAAGCCCAATTGTTTTTGGCTGCTGAAACTTTTGCTTTTGAGCCAGCTACACCTTTTATGGATATTTTCTTGAACCTTTTTTCATAGTCCTGTAATTACAGTAGATGTTGCCAAGGAACCTTTGCAGCAACTTCCAACCACGTGTTGCCTGGAACTAAGCCAATCTGACTAGTCAGGGAGCAGCTCCCTGCCCAAGCCTTGCTTTTATAAGGCGAAGCTATCCTCCTTCAACCCAGGGTAGCTGGCCTTCTGAAACAGAAGGACTACCAGCTATATGTAACTTGATATTATTTTATTAATATATGAAATATATTGATATCTAGAAGGAATTCTAAGAAATGTAACAGAATCAAATGTGAGGGAACCACTTCTTTCTCCAGTATAAGGGTGCTTGAAACTTGCCATAGCTAAAAAAGTAATGAAAATTTTACTAATTTTATATTTTACATCTTCATTTTAAGTTTGAATAACTGCAGTGGTTATGGGTTCCAAACGCAATATTAATTGAAACCATTTTATACACACTTAATTGTGTTTTTAGCTGGTAATGTTTAAAATTAGGATGAAAAAGAGAAGTGATATTCAAAATATATATTCTGTGGCTTGTAGAAAATTAAAATCAATAGCTTTACCATGAGTCTAGGTTTTATAGGTGGTGTTTGGAGGAAATTCCAAAAAATCATCTATATACTAGCAGAATTAGGGAAGGAACGTAGAAAGAATCTGCTATTGGAGCAACTAGAGAGAAAAGACTAGCAATGGCTAAGTTGGGGGAAAAATAAAACTGAGGCCAAATCATTTTATTCTTAAACCTATAAAAAGTACATTACAAATAATTACAAGCTTAAAAATTAAGTAGCTGACTGAACATTTTAACATGCTCTTTGGGACTTTTGATTGTGTGTTCTCCTATAAATATTTTCTATGTTAAAATGTCCTAATAGATCAATATAAGGTGTTTGGTCTAGGGACTATTCTTTTTTTATTATACAACAATGAGCCAACTGGCATTTTATCCTTTAAGCAAGTCATTGTTTTCATTCTAGAATAACAATTCATTTAATTTGATTGTTCTTAAGCAGAATCTGGAATTTACTTTATGAATCACTTTAATATGTTGCTATTTATTCTATACTGATTTATAGTAATTATTTCAATTTTTTCTATTATAGCTCTCTACTTCTTGTTTATTTTGGGGGGGCTATTTTGAATAGAAAATGAAAAATAGAATAAGTTACACACGAAAGCATATATTTTCAATCATTCCAGTAAAAATCCCCATAAGATTTGCTGTAAATTAGAAGCTTGAATTGACATTTGCCCTTTAGCATTTGGAGTGATGACCAGCTTATCGACATCTCCTCAATAAATAACAACTAAAACGGGGAACACACTTATGGAGATGGCAGCAGTTTCCATGGTAGCCAGGCAGACAGGTACATCTCTCCCTGTGACTGGGTGACAGTCCTCATTCTCGGCTAAACATTGACATAGCTGTTTACAGTCCTTTCCATATGTGCCTGGTGGACAAACTAAGGGGAAGAGGAAATGTAAACCCAATGAATTAAATTTGTCTGTGTAAATATAGCTCTAAAAGTGAAAGCAGGGAAAAATTTATTAAATAAGACCATTGCCTACAGAAGTGTGCTGCCCTTTGGGATTTAGGTTTCATTAAATTTACTTGGGGATTACTTCACTGTTTGATTTTGTTTTGTTCAGTCAATTTGTGACTGACTGTCAAGGGCCGGCTGCAATTTTCTTGTCACTGAAGAAAATCATAGGGTGATGTCAGGTAAAATCAACTAAAATAATAGTATAATTCATGAGGGACCACATATCTGGATAAAGATATTTTTTCTGGTGTAGCCGGTTTAAATTCTCAAGGTTGTTTCTCTCTGCACATTAGCATGTACTGTATTTGTGTCACTTGTCAGCTACTCTGCTGAGTTGTGCTGTTTCTTTTACAGGCAAAGCAGTTAAAAGCTTTTGCTCCAACTTCTAAATAATATCATGCCATTTTGTTAAGAAAATAAAAAAGGGTTTCTGGGTATATTTCAGCTTACAAGTAGACATGTTGAGTTTCATGGTTGTGTCTAAAGACAATTCAGACAAATTCAGTAAAAAAAAAAAAAAATTCAGCAAGTTGGCTATTATATATCCTGAAGGCCTGAAACTGAAAAATAATTTCTGGATTAGCTTTTTTATTTATCACCTAGAAAGTTTGGCATCATGAAAGAATCAACCTGTTTTAAATGACCTCACATTGGAGAAGTTTTTGACTGTCTTTTTCACCACATCCATGATTTTTTGTTAACTGTCCCTGTGTAGCTATATTGATATTTGTTTCCTTATCATCCACTATCTTTAAGAATATTTCATTCTAAGTAAAAAATGGCGACAATGGTAGAAATTCTAATATCAAGGGCCATTGGTTGCTTGCTTAGTATTAAAAAAAAAAGACTAATGAAACACAGGGTAATAATCTAAAAAGGTTTTATTTTCCCTTTTTGACTGGGTATATACAAATAAAAAAGCATAAGGTGGAATCTGACTCAGTTTCTGAACAGCTATTTATGTACTCTGCTGTTGGTGTACACATTATTTTATCTGAGGATCACTGACTATTCAAATATATATCTATGAAGCATTTACCCTGAACTTGCCAGGTATGCCAAAAAGCATATCTGGCTTTACTGCCTGAAGAAGTTGCTAAGCAAGAGTAACTGATCCTGGCATTTCAGAAGTGACTGGGAGCAGATGTGTGTAATATTCTTACTTCTTTCATTTCATTGTCAGTAAACACATGAAGGTATCACCTACATTATAGTGTGATGAAAAAAGCTCCAGAAACATTGAAACATGTTTTATTAGAGGCTTCTGATAACTTTAGAAGCCAAGAGCTGCAGTTATTACAAATTCTTCCCATCTAATTTCTTCTATAACTGGAAAAACCTGGTTTTGTTTGTTTGTTTGTTTTTGTCACAGGGTTATGTCAACATAAAGTGTGGTCTTCCCACAGCAAATATGGTCACAAAACATTGTACTTTGTGGATATTAATAACATTGAGAAATCAAAATGACTGTACTGAACACAAAAGGATTTGTGTTATAAATTCTGGTATCTCATTCTATTCAGCCATTTTCGATCTTGAGGCATAGGGCTCACTGGCATAAGTCTTTGAGGGAAGACCATTTGAACTGGTCTGCTTTGAGAA
Source organism: Macroglossus sobrinus (assembly GCA_004027375.1). Taxonomy (NCBI): domain Eukaryota; kingdom Metazoa; phylum Chordata; class Mammalia; order Chiroptera; family Pteropodidae; genus Macroglossus; species Macroglossus sobrinus. The sequence goes on from PVKZ01001707.1 coordinate 96,905, forward strand.
AGAGTCATCATGAATACTGTGCTGGCCTGCAAGCATCCATTAAAGGTTGTTTGGTCTACAGGAAACAGTGTGGACTTTGGGTCAAGTAGGCACAGCCCTGCCATTGACCTTATCTCTGGCTTTAAACAAGTTATTTAAGCTCTAAGACCCTCAATTTCCTTTTTTGTACCATGGGATTAATAAAATTTATCTTGTAGATTGTTATGAGGAATAGCCTAGTGGACATAGTAACATATAGAAATCTCATAGTGAGTGCTTCAATATAATCCATTTCCTTTTTATTGAAATACTTATATTTAAAATGAATCAATCATTTAACAAAGGTGCTATATAAGGGCAAACATTATAAAAACATTCAGAATGATTATGGAAAAAATTAATGCTTAAAGTCCATTTTTACCTGTATCTGTTAGTAGAAAAATAAATATTTCTAATAAAACAAACAAAAAACATTTAAATGACATGACAAAGTTTCTGAAACACATATAACTAAAATTTATCCACATTCTCATTAATTGTTCAATATTTTGAGGCTTCATAGAAACATTCACAAATGTTTACTACTTTATCTCAAGAAGAGCTGAGGCACATTTCCAGCTTTGATTCTTGAACCCCAGAGGAATCAAATTTGCAAAAGATACAAATAATTTAACCATGATCTCCCAAAGCTCTTAAAGTCGGCTCTCAAATGGATGGTTAAGAATTACTGAAGAAATTTACAATTTATATTGCAAAACAATAAAATGAAAATGATTTAAAGCAATAAAAAGCATTCTGAATGTTATGAAAACAGAATTTTTGAGAAATATTATAATATTTCTTAGATTAACATGTGCATCACAAAAAACATCCATCAATTGTCAGCTGGATAAATAATAATTATGTTGACTAAGACTTCAGAGGAAATGAAAGAATGCAAAGCCTGCCTCATGTCCTCTGAAAGAGAAGGTGGTGTTTTAGTTTATTGCCTCATGCTTCCAGATGGACCTCATTATAGGGCATGACTTAACCCATCTTACAAGTCATGCAGAATTCTGGAATGTTTTCATTCAGCCAAGAAATATTTCTTGGATACCTATTATGTTTTGTTCACAATAATGAGCGAAACCAAATATGATTCATGTACTCACCAGACTTACAATAGTGGGGAGATAAACAAATAAAACAAATAAACAAATAAAACAATCATTCAAATAAATATCTAATTTTAAAATGTTATCAGGGTACTATGAGAGAGAAAAACATTAGGGAGCCCAATTTAGACTGGCAGGAGTGGGATGGGGGTGTTTAGTTTCATAAGTTATTTTTGAGGAGATCACTATTTAATTGAGATCTGAAACACTAGAAGAAGTAGACATAGTGAGAAGCAGAAGGGAATGGAAAAATGGTAGGGAGTAGGAAAAATGCTAGGAAGAAGGAAAAAAATTTCAAAGTGAAAGACCCAGGTATACACAAGTTACTGATATGATTCCTAAAATATCTGTTGGCTATGGAATGTATGTATATTAGACAATAGTCAGGCTTACATTATTATAAATGTTTCTGCATTAGTTTTCTATGAAAGTTGTAACAGTATCACAAATGTAATGGCTAAAACAATACAAATTTATTATGCTACAGTTCTGGAGGTCGGGAGTCTAAACTCAAGGTGTTGGAAGGTTTGTTTTCTTTCCAGAAACCTGAGTTAGGAGAGAACCAAATTCCTTGCCTTTCCAGCTTCTAAAAGCCACATACATTCCTTGGCTTGTGGCCCCTTTCTCTGTCTTCCAAGCCAGCAGCTTAGCTTTCTTTTGCTTCTCTGATTGTCTGTTTCCCTCATATAAGAACATTTGTGATTACATTCGGCCCACCCAGGTAATACAGGAAAATCTCCCCATCTTTATATCCTTAACTAAATCACTTCAGCAAAGTCCCTTTTGCTTTGTAAGACAACATAGTTACAGATTCCAGGAATTAGGACATGGACATCTTTGAAGGTTCACTATTCTGCCTACCATAATCTCTGTACTACCAAATGTTTCAAGTAGCTTCTGATTTATCTCGTAGAGACCATGTTATCATATAGGTTCATGTTCTTAACAATAGCCTCACTCACAGACTTTATAGAAATAAATGCAAATATCAGATTTAAAAACTATATGATATAAAAATTATATGGGAAAACCATTATTATTTTTTAAAATAATTTTTAGTATTAATGCATCTAAAGGACAAGTTTTAATCACATTGGCAAGGACTTGGAATTCTTGGGAGAAGGGTGGGACCCAATAAGAACCTGGGAAGCAGCTTGGGTTTCCAGATACATCTACAGTGATATTTAGGAAGATGAGACCTCAAATAGCTAAAATTCAGTGAAATGAAGAACTGACTGCAGATCATACTGGGAATTTCTAGATCATGAACTACTTGTTCTTCTTAGTGCTTTATTAACATTACTTCCCCATTTGGAAAAAAAAGAACAGCATTAGGGGCTCCTCTCCATAAAACAGTGTTTGCTTTTATGCACAAGGTCTCCTTTAAGCAGGTGTTATTGGGCACGTAATAAGATAAGTAAGTATTGAACCACTTGCCAAAATGATAGATAATAGCTGGCAAAACTAGAAACAAAACCACAGTTCTCTCTGGATGAGCTCTGAACTTTTTCCCTACTCTCTCAGGGCTGCTGCTTAGGAAGTGGGAGGTACATTAATGTTATATAACTGTGAAAGGATTACAACGCTGGACAACTAAGCCATCTATAACTTATTAGGTAGGAAAATTGGCCTGTAAAGTTTTATACTGAAAATTTCTTGTTCACCTTGTTTACTAATTAGCTATCCAGGCCACCAGAAGAACTGGTCAAACCAGTTTAAAGTAATAAGCTGATGCTTCTTCCTAGATGAAATCATTCTGGGAAATAAAATGACCTCCTTGTGTGGTTTCTGCATAGATTTCAGCTACCAATCCATATGAAAGCTACATTTTACTCTAACTAGTGGATGTACTCAAAAATAAGAATAGATTGATAGTGACTATTTTTGATTTAGGTAGGATTATATCACTCTGACCATGAAGATATAACCTGAATATAAATATCCAAAAGATTTTGGAAAGGAAAAATTGTATTTTTGATTTGTTGGCTTCCCAGGTGTTTTATTGATTCTTATTAAAAATCAAGGAGTCAGCTTTGCCTAGATTCAAGCTGAGACAAAGTCAGTTTGAAAGACAAGCACTAAACATCTCATAAACACTGCCTCTCACCTAGTTTTACTATAGGGTAAATTTTCTAATGCTTTTTTTTATTTCTAAGAAATAAGAATTATCTTCTACAAGGTGACTTCTGAAAGGTGCTTCATAACTTTATTTTTCCCTCTAAAATTTAAAGATAAATGAAACATCAACTAGAAAATTTACTGAATTTGTTTTTATTTGTCTTATTTATTATCTTATGTAATTATTTTCCCTGACCAATATATCTAGCTGGCAAACATTTTATGAGATGGCATATAGAATTCAAGTCATAAATATAAGAAAATGCAATGAATTGTCTTTTTGTTGGAAATCCATGACTTTCCTAGCATTTGAACTACATAGAGAAACTTCTTTTGTAAAGACCCTGTCTAGCCTGGCCAGAAGATACATTGAGCAGTCCTAAGATCAGTGTCTCTACTGTGACAGTTATAACCTCCGAGGCCATCTACAGCTGCCGTGTCCCTGACAACCTAAATAAGCATAAGCAGAGAAATGTTTTAGATCATCACAAGTACCTATCATCCTACTAGTTAAGACAAATAAACAAATAAACAACGCCTATAGTTTTCATGATGGGCAGAGAGGTGTATTCAAATTTTGTCTAACACTTTGCTTCTCACAAATTGGGGTTGACCTTCGGTGGTTTATGACAGTATATTTTGCTCAGGTCTTTATCAAAAGCCTGGTGATAGATCAGCTGTCATCCACCCATTCCTCAGAATGTCTTTGTATTAAACTAATGGTTCAGCAAAGCAGCCAGCCTGACAGGCAGGTTATTTATTTGCAATCTGGTAAAAGATCTGACAACTTTATTGTTTTAATTGTTCATTTTTCATGGGTTGATGCATTAGCTGACGCAGATCTTTGTGCCTCAGTCAGAGAATAAGTATCAGATACCCAGGCATCAGAATTCCTGGGTCCATCTTAAAGTTCAAGAAGCTGCGGATAGGCTTGGGGCTGGTCGTGATTCTCAGCATCCCACAAGTATTTGAGTTTTTTTTTTTTTTGTCTTATCTTTGTTCTGCATCTCTTTCCTCTCTTTCAGGAAGACCTATGATGTCAGCTACTGATCTGATTGTTTCATGAAACAATGTTCCTGGTTCTCACAGCCTATTAAAGGATAAAGACTACAGTAGGCCTAGAGTCTGCATGTCTCAGTCAGGGTGGGGGCCTCCAGAGACCTCAGATATCGAGATATCATCAAGAGCAGATATAGCTCAGGTCAGAGCCTCTTAGAATCATCAGTAAGTTTTTTTGTTGAATACACATGGCTTGGCCTCATCCTGGGAGATTCGATTCTAACTCAGTGACTCTTTAGCGAGAACTAAATGTACATATATAGATATATATATATTACTTAAATCCTGTGATAAACTCTTGGTTGAGAACCATTGATCTAGAATCTAGACCAACCAACATCCTCTATTTACAGATAACATATCCAATAGACTGAATCATTTGCCCAAGGTCATAGCTAATCTGTAGCAGAGCTAAAACTAGAATGCAGGGTCTTAACCCTCAGGTCAATGACATTACCCTCAAGTCATGCTCCATGTCAGCTTCCATTCACCTGGAGCTACTAAGATACTTTGAAGAGGCTCTACCAATAGCTATCACACATGCTAAAGTGTCAGGGCACAATGTGGAGGTGATCGTTTGCACTTATTTTAAATGCTGGACCTCAGTCATCCAGACCAACATCTTCAATTTACAGATAAGATATCCAACAGAGAAAATCTAATTTAAATATGAAGGGGGTTCCTATTAATCTATGTGTACCCAAATTATATCATTACTTTACTGTTTTTCATTTATATTAAAATTGAAAGCACCTCTAGGACAAAGGCAATGTTTTATTATTTTCAATGTGCTAGACATCTCACATAGAACTCGGAACACACAAGGTACTCAACAAATGTTTGATGAAAGGAAAAAAAAAAAGGAAGAAAAGCTTCTCTTGTCCAATATATGCAACTGTGTAAAAGGCTGATTCCCCACAAAAACAGACCACTGGCTCCCTGTATGGTGTGTTTATTCACAGGGTCCTATGAATGGCATTGATGATATAAAATTGAATAAGACTAGTGTCTGTTTTCAAGAACCTAATAGACTGATCAGGAAGACATGTGAAAAATGAATATAGAACAATCTAACATTGCCACTAATAGAGACATGTAAAAAAAAGTCTAAGTCATGTTAAAGAAAGTTAACCTTATCAGGAGGGAACCAGGGTGTCAAAGAGGTGGCATTAGAACTGGGCCTAGAAGAGTGAGTAAAAATTCATCATTCAGAAGGAGGAGAACGAATGAATGAAGTCTTTTATTGAAAATGACAAACACATTTGCTTTATGGCTAGAGGACAGAGTTTAAGAACAAGTATGATGTTGAAGAGTTGTGTTGGTCTTTAAAAGTGAAGCATTTTTAACATCTCACTGAAGCCTTAATCTAGTGCTTGTGGGTTGCCATAGAAATGTCATGATCAGACTGATGACAGTGTACATATTGGATTAGAAGATGGGATCCCAGTTGGGGGTTATTGCAGGCATCCTAGCAAGAGACAATATGAATCTGAACTGGAGATTTTGAGAGAATTGGAGATAAGGAGTTGTACCAAGATGTTTTTTTGAGATGGAATAAATTGTACCGAATAACAGATTGAATAAGAAACCAGAGGAAAGGCTCTGTCTGTTCCTAAATATTTTTCATTGTTTGTTGTTTTTAATAACAGCCCTGTCCAGCTTACCTTGGTGATCAGATCACTGGCTGGAGAGTGCTAGCTGCAAGGGCAGTGACATTGCAAGAGCTACAGAATGTGGATACTCAGGATTGGAAAGCCGCATAAGCATGTGGATCACAAAAGAGCAATGATCCTAAGACAATGGGGCTGGAATAGGTCCTGAAAGCAAGTTCCACCTAGTTCATTTCTTTCAGGCTTACTTTTTGATTAAATGCTCTTACACAGCACAGTCTCTAAGAAAATGTTTGAAGTGTTTAAGTTTTGAAGTCAAAGTGATGATGCTTTCTTTTGGACATCTTATATATCATTGTTTCATGGTGTCTCACAAGAGCATTGATGATGGCTGATTTTCTTTATGTAGAACTTGGTGGATGTCATCCTCCAGGTGGATAGTACTAATAAATATCTAGCAAAATTTCTTCTTTATTAAAGTGTTCCCCTTAAGCCAATCAATAAGTCAAAATTCTAGAATTTTAATATTTCAGTTTCATGATGATACACTATATTAAAACTCACAGAAGAAATGCACTTATTCTGAAAGGGTTAATTTATTCCTGGCTGTTTTTCAATCTTCTTGTGTTTTGTGTAACTACTAACAGGTGAACATAATAGTATTAAAACTGTGATTAGGAGATTCTAACCTCCAATAAATGTTCAGAATGCAGGAACCAAAGTAGGGAGAAGAAAAGAAGATTGCAGAAGTAAGAGAATGACTAAATAGTAGGTACAAGAAAAGAATATCTGGGGACCTGAGGAAAGAATCATAATTTAAGAGCTGACATTTTCTGAGTACTACTATGTGCCAGACCTGTTGTAAGCCCTCTAGTGTATTATCTTATTAGATAACCAAAACAAACCTGTGAGGAAAAAAATTATTACCTTTTATTTTATAGAGGGAGCTTAAGAAAACAAATGTCAAGTCATTTGCCAAAAGCATGCACAGCCAGAGTCAGCACTGATGACCCAACATCATTTTTTAAAATATTACATTATACTTCTTTCCAGAAGTTACTGTACTAACAAGGGAGTATGAACTTACCTTACAGTTTATGGGCCTTATGGAAGGATCTATGATACATGTCCTTACCTCATTTCATAGAATCAGGAAGGTACAATGAGAAGAGATATGCACTGATCATTGGGAGTTATCAATTCTTATTTACTCTGGGAAAGTCACCTCCTCTCTGAGGGCTATATTGGATTTTGTCATTTTCATAGCTCTATTTGTATTAAATTTCAAATAATTTTTATAATTAAAATAACTAGTAAAACACCTCTCATGATGGAGACCTGGTACATTCTATTTTAGTATTAATGCATAATAAATTGGCTATGCTATATTTGAAACCATAGTAACTAATAAGTAAGATTAGATCCTAAAATCTTTCTGTTCATTTATGAAACAATTAGAAATCACATTTGATGCTATGTCATCAATTACTTTTTTTTAAGATCCATAGAATTTAAAGAAAGGATAGGAATAGTATACAGAAAAAAAGACACCCATTTCCAATCCACTGATTTAGTGGATGGCATCAATCATACTTGATGCAAGAACTTTCTTTTGGAATACTAATGAAAGCTATCAGTATTATCCACTCAGAACTCACAGATTGGATGATAAGAAATAAGGTGATTCGACAAAGAGGGAAGGACTAGGGAAAGAGGGTGCTTTCATAGTAGGCATGAAACTGTGAAATCCAAAACACTCCAGTGTTTGTGCTTCTGCTCAAATGTGTTAATAAACCCTTAAATGCATATTCAAAATAAATTTTATAGAATCCAGAACAGCATAATTAATAGTAATTACTCCCCCTGCCCACCCAGATTTGCTACCAGAAGCAAGGCAATTGCTTTTTAACTATTATCCTAGAGTGTTAATTTTGGGTATCCATGTAAAATGATTTTGTAATGAAAACTTTCTTCGTATCAGTATTAAGGTCAATGAATGTCAACAAATGGTATTCACATATGTTAAAGAAACTTCTGTATCAGAGATCAGTTCAAATCCCAATCTGATAAACAGAAATCTATTTGGCATCTTATGTATTATTCCCCCTTTATCACTATAGAAAAATAAAGAAGCAAAAATAGAAACACAAGTAAAGCAATTAATGTTACATTACTTTGATGCAATGAAATAAAATAATGTACTAGAGTAAGCAGATTCTTGTCAGTTCAAACCATAACATCATTGCTTTTAGGTCATGTCTTTCGAAAACCATGCATTTCTTAACATCAATATTTTAAAGAAAGGTATACATACTTACTAATAAACATTCACTAATCCTATATTTACTCAATTTGCAAATATTAATTCAATGCTTGCCATGTGGCAGGCACTGAGTTTATTTAGAAAAAACTCAAGTTGATCAGATCTCAGTTTTCTTTTTTATTTGTCACCACTTTGTCCAAATTTCTTGAGTAAAAACAAGATACTTGAAAGAAACTGGCCCCTAACTTTTATGAATTGTTCATCTCAACCTCAGCTACTTTAACTGCCAGCTCTCCAAAACAAACTCCAATTCAATTAGTAATAAAATATTGCAACTCTCCGTGAAGCTCTTTCTTTTCCTAATGGTAGTTTACTTGGTCCAAAGTAAAGGATTGAAATAACTACTTCATTTTATCACTCTTTCCTTACATATTGTCCTCAATAAGTCACATTCTTTCTTAATAATTTAAAAGCATTTTCATTTGCGCCCTGGGAATGACTAGAAGAGCTTTTAATATTATTAAGTCTAGATCAAATCAATCCAGTCTAAATAGGGCATAGGACTAATGCTTCTTTAACCACTCCTCCTTCTTACCAATTATTCATGACTATATTGGTGGCCTTGTTAAAAAATTTTTGACATCTACGATCAGAGGTTCCAGATGCAGGCCACTTTCATACATTTTGCTGACAACCTTTGAACTAAGTTGCCAAGTCAAAGCTTACCATGGTCTTAAAGCCCAAATGGTGATTCATTGTTTGCAAACAGGGAGACAGAGTACCATTGTTAACTTGACCTTAGCTTCTAACTCTGAGTCGAAATGCTTGAAGACATGGGCATCTTAACTAGAGCAAGATATAAATCAAATTCCCTTCAACACCACAAAGAAATGAATGGTTGGCATCTTATGAACTATAAAGTGCAGTGGTTTTTCCTTGGAAGATGAAGTTGAGACTGATGACAAAAGACCCCATTACTTAATTGAGTTTAATAAAATATGGAAGAACAAACTTTGCCATGGTTTCAAATAGTTTGGTGACTAAACACTCATTCTGAGATTGCTAACTGCATACTTCTTCTGAGAGTGAAATTTTCTAAGATTATGAGTGAGACAATAAAAGGAGAACTCTCCAGTTAATGTCTTAATTTCTTTGCTGCAACCAAATCATATTAGTGGATCATGTTGTTTTAACAGACATATTTGCAAGATTTGAAGCAAGATAAAGGGACGAGGGAGATAAAAAGGCTGCTACAGGGAGACAAATGGAAAAAATTTGTTCCAGAAAAGATGAACAATTTTTTGATCAATGAAATTGTGTAGTGGGGTCAGGCGAGAGCTACGGCCAGGCCTGACATGATCATCAAGTAAGAATTTTATGAGCATGTTAAATCTCATCATGTATGAGTTAAACTACAATTTTATTAAATGTTAGTTGAACTGAATTGAGGCCCTGTGGATCCACAACTAAGGAAAAGAAAGACTTGGAAGTTTAAATAATAACAGATCATTACTGCTCTTGGTATATGATATTGCCTCTACTTTTTCCAGCATTTTAACTAAAAACTAGAGGTGAAAATTAAATTGTGTATATTTTTTAAACTGTTCATAAAATCTAGTTTCTAAAACCAAATTAAATTAAAATTAAATTTTTAAAAATGTCTACTATTGATGAGATAACACTGATCCTTGATCCTAATATTTTGGAAGGCTGTATTTATTATTTACTTTTTGCTTCATATATAGGAGGTAGAGAACTTTCTGTATTAGTCCAGAAATGTATCACAGTCCAATAGTATTGTTTTAGTATCTCCATAAAGGTACTGATTTTGCAGAATAATACCTTTATTAAAAATTGTTTCAGAAAAAAAGCACTTTTCTGCACAAACAGCAAATAAGCTCTCCCAGAATTCTCTGTAATTCAGTGTTTTCAACAAAATATGATACATTCAAGAAATACTAGAGACATTTCTCTTTTTAATAGTATAAAACAGTGTAAGTTCTTGTGAAATCTGAAAGTTTTATACATTGACATAAGCTAGTTATTTAGAAATATATGACCATTTTTGTGAGTCTCTGGAAAAAGCAACTTAATAGAAAGTGGCATACATGTGCACTTGAGGATGTTGGGAAGATACATACACACCTAAGCATACTAATGCATTCATGCACCTCTTACTGTGACCTTATCAATCTGCTGTCAAAAGTGCTAGTTGAAACATGAAAAATTCAGTTACTCATTGGTTATTTTGCTTATATTAATTGGTCTGATTTTTTTCCCTTTTGAATTAATTGAGCTAATCAGCAGTGTTTGTGTTATGAAACTGAGTTTATATCAACTTCAAGGATTGGAAATATATAGCTCTCTTCCCGAAATAACAATTCAAAGATAATGTTTAAAAGTAGATACTTTTGCAAGTCAACTCTAGAATAGAGGGTAGGAAATACCTATATTTATGAATATGTTCATTAAACAGAGTTTTATTTATTTTAAACTGTAGAAATCTACTAGACAAAAAAAAAAAGATGTGAAAGCTACGAGTGTGATGTGTCATGCATTAAGTTGGGGTGTAGGGATGAACTGCTCTGTTCACCTCCATTGTTGCCTTTGGCTCCAATCCAGCCAGGGAGACACCTGGATGCCCCTGGGACAGACTGACAATGGAACACACTTGGTGACACTTTAACTTCCAAAAGTCCATCTAAACAAGCTAAAAATGGAATATAATAAGCGTTCTCTCTCTCTCTCTCTCCCTCCCTCCCTTCCTTCCTTTTATAGTTCTTGTTTCTGTGTACTATTCCAGTGCCTGGTAAATGACTGACTCTTTTCTAGGCTTCTAGACATAAAGTTTTCAATCACTGGGAAAATTTTAATATTTTTAAAATAGTTTCCCCAACATATTGAAAAGCATTTGACCTTCTGTCAACTTAACATGGAGCATGCTGGCTCTAACATACAGCATAGAGAATTTTGTACACAATATCTGTTATAGAGAATATATAACAATTTAAAAATATTCAGTCCAAAGGCTATTTTACACAAATGATAAGAAATTACTGTACTGCTGCAGTTTTACAATCTAAAATCACATTTTCAATACAGAAATTTATAGCACAAGGCAGAAATAAATTCAAGTTGATCTACACAAATCTCTTTTTTTTTCTGGTTTGTAGAAATATATTTTATTAAATTATTATTTTTATAACAACATTCACCCTCAGGAATTCATCTTACATAACTCCTGTATGTAACTCACTCATTTTTCCTTATTCATATGTATTTTCCTTTCTAGCAATGCCAAGTTTATAAACTGGCAGCTAATAATAACAATTCTGCCTCATTTTATCTTTATTTCATAATGTTAGTTAATAACTTAAAATGACACTTACATAGAACAATCAAAAACTTTAGAGATCACGAAATAAATTATTGAGATAAAGTCACACTGATTCTTATATGGTTGGAGTAGGAAGCAAAAAGGAGGGGGCTATTTCTTTAATTAGTTCCAGCCAAAGTTCAACAAACTTTTCATACCAAGAATGCTGGAATTTGAATTTAAAAACTTCCATTCTAAGGCTTCAAGTGTGGGTAACCAAAAACAAATACTAGAGAGAGAGAGAGAGAGAGAGAGGGAGAGAGAGAGAGTGCCCCACTAGATTGATAGAAATAGTGAAACTCCAGTACATCTAATGCTTGCTTACCATTCTATTTTTCTACATCTGGAATTTCACATTTATACAGAGCCAGAGATGTTCCATATAAGTAGGTATGGAAACCACGTTGGAAGTATTCTGTGCTTAAATATATATCTCCAGCTCACTATTCTCCTAAATTATTCCCTTGAGAGAAGCTCTCCTTTGAATCTCTGAATTTTCTCTATTTATATGTATTCTCCACACCCTGGAGACATAGTCAACTAACATTAAAGTTCGGAATATCTCCCTTCCTGTGTAGATTACTGAGACAAAGGTAAACATAGCTAGGTGGAGGATGAAGGAGGAAAGGGGTATTCTGATGCAGGCAATAGAGTGCGGGCGTTATGGGTGGGGCGAGTAGACAAGCTTTGCCTGCTTTGCAGTTTTCCAAGGTGGGTTTGTCCTTCGATAGGATTTTTTAGGGTCATGTATAATATACATGACTATTACCAAAGGAACCGGTTTTCTGTCAGAGGACAATGGACAAACTAGCCAACTTCTGTTGTAATTATTTTTAATTCACTACTTGGGTGTATATTTAACCTAGTAATAAAAATATTTTGTTAGGAAAAAAACTACTTGACATTTCAATTCTGGCATTTTGTTCTTTGCTAAAAAACAAGAGGAAAGGGTGGGTGTTGTATTTTAGAATGGAGAGAAAAGAATGGAGAAATTATGATAGAATCTATAGAGAAAGGGAGAAACAAGTTTAGAAGGAGAGATAAAATTCACTTTAAGATATCCATGATACCTTATTGAAGTTCTTTAAACTAAGATCATAATAGTGATGAAGTAAAAAGAAGTTCAGATTAATTCTCATCTGCATATTAGAAATAATAATATCTACCAATGGAATTTTTATAATAAAATTATTTCAAATAATATAAAGTATTATGGAAAATCTTAAATATTTAGCACTGATTTTGTAATCACTAGTTTATGGAAGCCAGGTCAGCTTGCCCAATGATATTTTTTTCTGGAACCATTCAAAACTGGTCATCCTGCTCCATCTTCTGATAAAATCTATAAAGTGAATTTTCAGGTTTCTTTTTCCAATTTTAAATTTACTTCATTACTTGAAGTAAGTTATCACAGGCTTAGAAATTTAAAAACTACTGCCAAGGTATTTTTTTTTCTTTAACAGGTTGGCAAAGATTAGAAGGTTTGACATACCCAGTGTTTACCATAGTCAGGCTAAAAGACATTTTCACACGTAGTGTAACTGCAAACCACTGCAAGCTTCTTTTGTTCAGAGATAGACACGATTCTCAATATCTATTAAAGTTTTAAGAATTTAACTTATGGTGCAACTCTCATATCTGTGCAAAGAACTAAATGCAAGAATGTTCACCGCAGTTGTTTTTAAGTAGCAAAATACTGAAAACAATCGAAATGTCTACCTATAGGTGATTTATTAAACAAATCATTTTAGGGGCATATAATAAAATATTCTGAAACCATATGGAAGAAAAGGTAGATCTGTGTGGACTAATAGGTAAATATGCTTGCAATATATAGTTTAGAGAATAAACAAATAAACAAGACATAAAATTAATGTTTGGTGCAATTACACTTACACAGAAAAAGCAACTGAGGAGTGGGCTGGGAGAGAAAAACTGTCAGGGAAGCTTTAGTGTTACACACTTTTCCATCAATTAGTTTTAAAAAATATTTTTACTTATCATCTACTTTGATATATATGAGATATATAAAACAACGGTTTTAAAGGGAAAAAATAACAATAACAGTTACCTCATTTATTTGAGTCCTGGGCCAAAAGCACAAAGAAGGAAGGAGCTATGGCCCTCTAGTGGAGAATTTTAATAATGTACTTCTCTTAACAATAATCTCACATTCTAAAGACATCTCGACATCTGAATTTATTTATGGGTAGAATCAACTAGAATTTTATATCAGGTAATATCACAAAATAAAAAAAGTCAATGCCCTTAGATTTCATTCTTACTTTAAAAATCTTGAAAACATCCTAATAAAATTGGAATTTATGATTCATTTTCTGTGTGCAACATGACAGTATCCACAAATTCAAATGCATTTCCTGGGAAAAATCTGAGCTTGTTGAGAGTATATTTGCTAGCATAGATGCTTCAGTTACAGGAAAGAGTGACTTCTAATAATTACAAAGGCTTGTTGCTAATTAAAAAATCAGTCGTTGCTTATGCCAGTCTCTAAACCAGAACCTATAGAGGCAGCTGTCACCTCAAAACTGAATCGCTATATGTGAATAATGAAGGTGCTTATTTTCTTGGGCTAATCTAAAACATTTCTAACAAGAGAAACTATTCTAAAACTATATATGGCTATGTCAACTGCCAAATTCCCTCGGTCCAGTTGAAGGCGTGCAGAGTTTCCTGTCAACTTGTGCTCTGAAGCAGAACAGTCTCCAACCCAACCACTGGGCTTGCTCCATATTAAGTATTGGCTACCTTGGAAATGTACCGTCTCTTAGTGTAAAATTCCCCAAAGGGCAATTCAAATCACATTTAGAATTTCCTATTTACATTGCAACGGCCATGGCAGAAGTTTGAATGTCACAGTACAAATCTGGTACCAAATGCTGAGTGTGTTCAGCAGATTCAGTTTCAGAATTCACTTCACATGAACATGTTTTCATCAAGTTAAAGGGGGAGGGGGTGTCATGGGATAAGTTCATGTTATGAACTCTGGTCTTAACTCTTTATCATCTTGAACAAGTAAACTAGTGTTTTTGCTCTTGCAAAGAAAGAATTTACCAGGCTACTTCTCACAGTAACCTTGCCTTTTAAAAACTTATGCAAAAATATTATCAAGCAAGAACAGGCCACGAATATTTACAGGTTAATTTCCTATGTGAGAAAGGGACATTTTGTTAAAACAGCTCAGAAATTAGAGGCAATTTTCTTGAACTGGCAAATTTTTTCTAGACAAGTAATAAATTGCTACTTACTTTTCTTTCTCAAGTTGTGTCTATCCTGGGGGAAAATGTATTTTGATATCTTTTTTAAATATATGAATTTATAAGGGTAGCTTTTCACAGTAAATAACTGACAAACTGGTTTTTTAGTGCTTTATTTTGCTTTTGTTTTGGTTGTTGCTATAAAAAATAATCTTCAAGGAGAAAATGTTATTTCAACTGGACACAGTCACTCACATGCATACCATCTTAATCTCCAGATTCCAAGTCCATCCAACTGAGGTGAACTTGAAAGAGCTCTCCTAGACAAAGCTGGAAGGTAAGCCTGGCAGTGAACAGTACTGTTTCATGTCACTACTCAGTGACTGGGTAGCTGAGTTCATATCCACCCAAGGTTCCCTATCTCAGACATGAACACTTATTTCCAGTAAATGATGATATGTCTAGCAATTTATTACAATCTAACATTGGAGTAATTTATTCTGACCTATTTTGAAGTTTGTTTAAAAATGAAGTGTACCTAAAGGCAATGTGTATTATAACACACTTCTAGAATCAGAAAAAAAAAAAAAAAAACTCATTATTTGGCCTTTGCATGGTTATGGTAAAAATAACATAAACATCCCTTGGCCAAGCCTGCCTTTGAACAATACTGAATTAGAGACATACGTTTCTGCCTTAATTTGCAAACTGATAGAATCCATTTGGGGCTGGACCTATGTGTGTTACCATCACACAAAGTACAAGAATCCACAAATGTATTTGAAGAAAACAGACCTATCGTCCCATGGAGTATTCTCACTTAGGTTGAAATGATGTTTGTTATTCACAGTCTGTTGGGGTAGAAATTATTTGTATTGCAAAATTTTAACTCTATTAGAACACTTTGAATCAGTCACTTTCCAAATTCATTTCACTGGGTTCTGATGATACATTAGCATGCCAGATTAGCATATTAGATTAAAACTTATACTTTCCTAAAGAACTAGGATAAATCTTTTTGGAAAATTCATAAATTTTATTTAATTTCAAGTACCAAAACAAACAGAAAAAGAGAAAAGCAACCATTGTTATATACCACCTCCAAAGAAGATAGAAGCTGAATGCTTCAGAAATAATGTAAATTAAAATAATAATTATTCTTTTAAAAGCCTTAATGTAGCCTTATGCATTATTCAGTGCCATCTTATTTTAAAACTGTTTCCATCTAGTTAAGAGAAATCCTGTAACTACCCTACCACACATAATATAGTAAAAATAAATAAATAAATAAAGGGTTTGGAGTTCGGCAGATTTGGCTTCTATCCTAGCTCTGCAAAATGAAGGTGATAATACTTACCAGACTTTGTTCTGCCAAGTATTAGAGATAATGTTTTCACAACAGCTGGCCCCAGAGCCTGGCACAGAGTTGGCAATAATAGCAATCAGTATCTTTATACCTGAGTGATAAATGGGTTTGGTAAGGGACAGAGGTCAAAGGCAACAGCCCAGAGCTGCCAGAAGGAAAAGTGTAAAAGTCACAGTTAGAACTCAGGCTGCTTATCCAAGTTTTCAACCTCAAGCACAAGATGTAATCCATTTCAGTGTTTCCCAGTCTTAGTTGATCTATAATCAGACTGTTCCCACAGAAAAGTAAGATTTAGCCATGTTGCTCATTATGTAGAAACTGTAGTATGTAAGCATTTGAGAATTTAATGTGACTGACTGCTCCTTTTATAACAAGCTGAATCATGCTACTTCTTTGCTCAAAGCCCTTCAGTGGATCCTTCATTTCATTCAGCCGAAAGCCAATCTTACAGTGGCCCACAAGGCCCCGTATAACAGTCCCTCTGCTCTACTTTCCTGATTTCATCTCTACAGCTCTTTCCATCTATCTCTCCACTCTCGATCCACTGGCCTCTTCCTTCTTGAACTCTCTCAACCTTGGCTCAAACCTTGCATTCTCCAGGAAGTCACTTTGACTACTCTTTAATACCCTGTTCTGCCTGGCTTGCACCCCTGATCCCATTTACTTTACCTGTTCTAACTTTATCTTCTACCAGTAGCACTTATCACCTTCTGTCATGCTATAAATTATACTCTTTTATGTTTATTGCTTAGTATCTGTTTTCTCTTGCTAGACTGTAATCTCTAAGAGGCAGTAATCCTTGTTTTGTTCATGGATATATATCCAGGAGCCTAGATCAGTGCTTGGCTCATAGAAAAATGGGCATAAGACATTAACCAACACTTTATGGAAGAGTACACCTGAAGAGACAAAGTTTAAAAGGATGCAAAACCTCACCAGTAATAAGAGAAATACAAATAAAAATATTTGCTTTGAAAGTCTGACATGAGTTAGACAACAGAGTAATGCAATTGCAACTCACATACCTAGTGCACCTACTTTGAAGAGCAATTTGACATTATTAAATAAAGTTGAAGATGTATTATCCTATGACCCCCCAAATCCATACTTAGAACGAACCTCGAAGAAACTCTGTCACATGTGCACAAGAAAACGTGCACAGAGATTTTTGTTGAAATGCAGTTGGTAACGTTAAGCAATTTGAAAACAACCTGTATGTCCAATGTAGCATTACAAACAAACTTCTAAAGTAATGCTAAGTGAAAAAAGTTGCAGGTTGAGAAACACAATATATTTGTTAATCAAAAATTACAAAATAATACTATATGTTGTTAACTGAATACATTTTTAACTCCTTAACTCTGCACTTTATAAAGCACCATATGTCCTCCCTCATTGTCAAAACTTTTCCTCTCACCCAGTTGTTGACTCTGCTCCAAGTCTGGATGAAGTTCACTGGTTCTGCCCCAGGTACAAAGAATATTGAGTTGTGCCTCTGAACTGCTTCCACATAAACAGGCTTGTTTTAGTTGACTGTTAGGGAGGGCTGCCCCAAATATCCAAAATTGCACACAATGTTTGCATTAAATAATCTAGGTCATTAGAGTTCAGCCATGAATTTTCTAAAGCGTTGTTTTCATAGACTTTATCTTGTTCTATGTGACATATTTCCAGCAATAGACCATTTAGTTATTTGCGATATTGTTCTCAATTTTGGAGAAAATAGAGCCATACTAAATGCCAGGTTATCAGAAAGAAACCAACACTTTTAGATACCATCTACATATGTGAAGCTTTTAGTATAAAACAGTTAATTTATATACTTTCTAGAATGCCAACAACTTCATTTGTTATTTGAAACAGGGCAAAACAATATATCAGTTTCTAAATGCTAAAATTTATTTTTTTGGTTCTTTTGAAACATTCCACTTTTTTCATTTTTTCAGTGCTTTACTTAGGGGGTAGAAAGGCCCAAGCAGTTCCTTGGTTCCCAGCATAAATTTTTCTCTTTTTAAATGTGAACAAGTCTCTTTTATAGTAAACATTGAGAGAATGAGACTGGGTTGGTCCGAGACAAAATTGTTAAGAAGAAATAGCTTGTCTGTATTCTTCAACTTCTTTTAAAGTCTTCCCTCATTATAACAATGATACTCATCTGATTTTCTCTATATTAGTTATTAGTTAGTTAGTTGTTAGCCAGCTTGGTTTCAGAAGTTATTAACCTCAGGGGTTTCATAATCTCTCTGGAATTGTTAGTAAAAATAAACGTGCATACATATTTTACTAATGAGAATTTCTATAGCTTTTGATACATCCCATAAGATACTGAGCACTGAAAATAGTTAAAAATTAATGTTTTAAGAATTAAGCACTGCTTTCAGCAGTGGTTTTCACAGATTGCAAAAGGTGCTAATTCTTTGGCTCAATCTCCAAGAGATACTGATTAATTGATCTGTGACAAGATTCAGGAATCTGCATTTTTTTAAAAGTACCTCAACAGATCCTGATGCAAGAGATGACATTAATATACAGAATAAAATTTAGGTTTTTAGTGTTGCCTTTATGGTCTCTGTCTCCCTAACCAATCTTTTAGTCTTATTTCTTCCACAGCTCATAGTCCCCTACAAACACACAAACCATTCTTCCACTAATTTATTCTTCATTCAAAGAAGCTGTTGGATTTATTATAGTTGACAAATACTCTACCAGGGATCCCCAAGCCCCGGGCCGCGCATTGGTACTGCCCGTGGCCTGTTAGGAACTGGGCCACACAGCAGGTGGGTGTCAGTGAGCAAGAGAGTGAAGTTTCATCTGTATTTGCAGTGACTCCCCAGCGCTAGCATCACTGCCCGCCTCAGCTCCACTTCAGATCATCAGGCATTAGAGTCTCATGGTCCCTGGTACCAAAAGGGTTGGGGACCCTCAGGAGAAACAATCAGCTTTTCTTCACATTGTGTCTCTTCCTTCTTCATCAGGTAAGTGCCTATTAATCCTGGGATGTCAAGTTTAAATATTAACTACTTGCACAACCATTCTAGAATCTTTGGGGCACATTTCTTGTTTGTTTTTTTCTCATTGGATCCCAAGCATTTTTTCACACCTTAATTATACTGTTGTGCAATTATTTGTTTTGGTTTCTGTTTGCTGTGCTTCCCTCAGTCAGAAACCAAGTAGAAGTCTTTAAAGTATCCATCCGGCTCCCTCCAGTTCTAATGCCAAATTTCCAGAAATATTTGCTGAGTGGATGAGGAAAACATATTTTCATCCCTATCAAGAGCGTATGCATTTCAGTGAGATACTCCTGAAACCCCCAAATCTGTGGAGACACAGTGAAGAATTCCCATGGCCAGAATCCTAAGCACAATAGCACACTACGGGGCAAGATACATTGGTCGGTGAATCTTCATTAAAGCTAGCAATATATCTGAAGAACTAGTTCCCCATGAGAGTCTGTTGTACAGAAGGAGGAGAAAATATCCAGGCATTGGCCCCCAGTGACTAGAATAATCTTCAGCTCAGAGTGAACATTGTAACATACCCCAAAATTAGTTTTCCTATGAGACAATTTAAAAATACTGCCACCAGAGGAGCCACTGGAATTTTACTAGGCTTGGAAAGAAACCACAGGGAAAAACTGAGTCTATCTAAAATTGGTTTTATCCTTAAAATCTTTCAGAAAATCTACAGTTGCAATGACATAAGGCAGTATTTTCCAAGCCTTGGCTACACAGTGACGATGGTGAGGGTGAAGCCACCAAGAGCGTGCCTAGTAAAGAAAATTCACTTGGTGACACCTGAACCAATACTTTTCTTCTATTAACACAGCGGCTACTTATTAAACACTCCTTCAGAGCCAGGGATAAAAAATATAATTAAAACATGATATTTGCTCCAAACGAGTGCCTAAATTTATTCATGAGCTTGATATTTTTGAAGTGTTTGCATGTCCCTAAGAATAAGCTATGCTACAAGTAATTTGTATATCTTTAGTCCTTTTATTCTATAAGCTATGAAGTTTGTAAACTTTAAAAATACTGTGAAATCATACCTCACATTACTAGAAATAACATGTATTTTCTTATTAAAGTATGGCTCTTCGTGGATGTACTTTGAATTCCCTCTCTCTTAGATCCTTGACCTTTATTAAGTTTGAAGCTACTTCATTCTCAATAGAATATTTTTCCTGTGTTGGGACACCAGATTTCCATGCTTTATATATGTGTATTTACATATATAGAGATAAAAACATGAGGACACAAGTCACTTAAATATAAGACATGCGTGTGTCACAAATGTGTGTTGAGGTTGACATCCACAGTTCTCCTTCACTGTCCACCCCAGAGATCAGAATTTGGAGGTCAGTAGACAGAACCAAATGGGTAGATATTTTTTCATTTTTTTAAAATTAAACATACACTTAAAATTAAATCTGCATTAAAAAAGTAAATATTTCACATACAAATTATGATCTCTGGCTGGTCTTGAAAACATCAGAAGTTCTGGCAGCCTGGAGCCAACCTTCCTACATTGCTTGTCAGGAGACTGTGAAGCAGCTTAGTGGCCAGCCCCCACGATAGGGAAAGGAACCTTCAGGATGCCTTGATATTCCTTAACATCTCATAAAGCCTAGAGAGCTTTCAGTTTTAGCTTCTCTTTTTAAAACTGTATTTTTAATGTCTGAAAATGTGGTCTTGTGTATATTATCCACATAACTGCTGCTTTTGTATGCTCCAATAATCCCCCAAATCCCACACATATTAGACTGCTGCTTTTGTATGCTCCAATAATCCCAAAAGGTGTTATTCCTGACTGACTGTGGCAGCTCCTTCAGGTGCAATGAAAGAAAAAAAGAAAGCGTTGACACAGCTGCTGATGGGAACGGGAACCCTCAGAGATGCTCTGCGTCTTCCTTGTCAGGGAGGGCTTTGGGGTGCTGGAAGACCATATTCATAGGAAGTCCTCAAACCTTTTTCCATCTTCTTTTTGATTTTTTTTCAGAAGCCAGGAGTAGGAGCTGCTAAATTTAACCCTAAGGATATATGTGTTAATCTGCCTCAGGACCAGTACATCGTCCACACCAGTGCTTCTCAAACTTTAGCAAGCATCAGGATCATCAGAGAGCTTGTTAAAACACAGATATCTGGGCCCCACCTCCATAGCCTCTGATTTGATACTCCCAATGGAGTTGAATAATTTGCACTGGAACAAGTTCCCAGGGGATGCGGATGCTAGTGGTCTGGGGACCTCGGTTTGCAGTCCACTTGCCTACAGATGACCTACAAAGAATTGTTCAGATTTTACTGGATACTGTAAATGACAGATTTATGCAGAAGTTATCATCTCCTTGCAAGCATCTTAATGGCATTCACTAGGCAGAAGGTGAATCCCTGACAAATTATGCAGAATTATTAAAATAGTACCTGTACTGACACTTCTGGGTTGCTATTCCCTGTCCAACCACCTGTGATAATCCGCAGACTCTCTGTGGAATTGTAACAGAGGACAAACAAGAAAAACAGAGACAATACTTAGATTATTATAATGTATCTCTCATAAGTAAGAGACCATTTCTTTTAATGTTTTTTTTTAATTGAAAAGATCTTTTAAACCACATGGTGGCAGTGTAATCACGTGAGTGACAGTTTTATCGTGTCGGAGTTGAGTTTTTGAATTCATTATATATCAAGAGATAATTCTGAAAGCTAAGCATCTGCGATTTTGGCTTAATAATTATTGGCCCATGAAGTGTAAATGACAAGTTGTAGTCAGATAGCTCTACAAAAAAACCTCAGTCAGAGCTTTCAATATTTTTACAATGCCTCAGACAGAATACATTTTTCCCCTCTGCTGTTTCATAGTGTGAAAACAACTTCACAAGAACAAGCAACAGATCATTTCATGCATGAGCTATGTAACAAATTCAATCCAAAATAACTCCTGCTTCAGTTCAGCAAATTGCTGTGTGATAGAAAATTCATTTCTAGACTTTAATCATTTTTGAAAAGTGAATTGATTTTTTTCTCTAACATTGCTTAATTTTAGATATTTGCATGCCTATAACCCCAATATAAGAAGTACAAGATTCTTAGGAGAACAAGGTCCTGTCAAAATGAAAGATACATTGATTTTCCACTCTTTGTCCTGCAATAGATACTCTGTACTGCCAGTAGAAATAGCAGCATTTGGGGTGGGGGTGATTGGAGGGGGAATGGCTTAATATTAAATTTTGAAAATGCTCCCTTATTTGCATCTTGATATGGTGCTTCTGGTCACTCAAACAATGGAAACAGTCAAATAAGACCATTCAAATGCCAGTATATATGGGTGTCAACAGAAGAGAACAAAGAACCTAAAAACTTCATGCAATGCAGTGTTCAGTTCCAGTTTGCTGACAAAATCTGCCTTTGCCTAAAGATGATGGGACCTGAAAACACCAGCACCCAGGCTAAAGTAGGAGAAAAGGAAATGAATTTTTCCACAATCTGTCCCTATCCCTTCTCTGAAACATATGCTGACTTTTTGTAGCACCGCAGAAATCCTGATTCTGGTTTTGCCTGCTGGCCTTACATTTTGGATCAAAGGTTCCTTCTGGGCATTCTGAATCAGATAAAATACTCTCTGGGAAATACACTGTGACAGAGATTTCCCCAAATGCAGGTATCTGAGAGGGAAGGTGTCTTAACCTAGAAAAAAGACAGGACTCAAGGTCTAGAGTGATCTCTGCAAATGCAGACCAGAGAAGTCATTAAAGTGTTATTCGAGGACGGAGCTCTTGCTCTGATTTGGGGAACATGCACTGCACTTTATTGCCACGTGTGTTAGGTGGGATGAGAGCCCAGAGAGCCCGCCAGAGCTGTAGTGCTTCGCAGTACAGCAATGGCGTCTACAGTTGCAGACGTTACAACTCCCCAGGTCCTCATTGAGATTGATGGGCTGCACACAGTGTTCAGGATTTCTTATGTGCCCCACATCATCTGGGTTTCTAAGCTGCTCTCCTCGTTGAACTATTTCATATTCAGCCAGCTTGTTTAATATAGGTGTTCAAGTTTTCGTCTCTTTGAGAATCTCAATATCAAGTTTTCAAAGGATGGATATTAAGATTTAGAAAAATCACACTTTGCAAAAATGTCAGTCTTGAGCATACATTCAGCAGTATACAGCACCAAGCCTGTATAAAGTAGGTATTTGAATCCCCACTTTAGATATAAAGAAACTGAGGTTGAAGAAAGGTCAAGTAACTTGTCCACAAATTACACAATCTTAAAGTGTCAGTGCCAGGAGCAGGTTGGTTTGGTAATTCTAAAGCCTCTGCTTTTAATCGTTAACAGGACTGGAAAGATGTGTCAGTCATTACATTTCCTAACTTCGACACAGTTATTCCTTTGTCCCTACATATTCCTCCCATGTGAGGACTCAGAGGAACACATTATCTATTTTTTTTTGTCCAAACATATATTACAAGCAGTTTATAAAAAGTAGATCCTTTCTCTATGTAAATGCTACATATTTTTAATATTGATACATGTTAACATTTAAAGAACATTTCATGTAATATTTATATGCTTAATATGTATTAGCAATATGGTGTTGGACAGTTATAATTTTATCAAAGCGCAATTACTAAGGTTACTATATGAGCTATCATTCTTTTTGACAATTCAATCAGGTTTCAAAATTTCAAAAGTTTACCTTGCTCACTGATTGATTTATTCATTATTTATACCCTGTCTGTTTCCAAAAAGGATTTAAAACAACTTTCACAAAAAAGAGAGACCCATAAAATAGAATAATTAAAGCAAGGATGAAAGAACAAGAATCATGCAATAAAATGGACAAGAGAGTTATGCCCAAAACCTTAAAGCTGTAATCAGACATGCTTTATCTGTGAGTTTCCAGACAGCTAAAGCAAAAACAAATAAAAATATAGTTCTCTGATAAAAAGAATACTATTTTTTTAGAAAAAAATAACATATATCTTTGTACTAGTAAACTTAAAATGTTTTGATATGTGTGAGTGGCATGAGGTTAGAGTAAATATTTTTTTTTCCTATATAAATATTCAAGAGATCCAGTGACACTTTTTGAAAAGACCACTGCACTGTAGGGTGCTCTTTGTCATAAATCAATTTACTCTGTATTAGAGTCATTTGTCCTGAATTTTTTATTATGTTCCATTGGTCTTTCATTTATATATGAACCAATACTACATTATCTTAATTATGCTAGCTTTATCTAATTATAAAAGTCCTCCAGCTCTGTTCTCATTTAAAATTGTCTTGGCTATTCTCATATCTTTAATCTTCTAAATACACTTTAGAGTCAGCTTGTGAATTCCAAACAAACCTACAGAGATTTTGATTCTGAGTTAGAATTATAAATGACTTTGAGTTGAATCTTCCAATCCATGGCCATGGTATATGCCTCCATTATTTAGGTCTTCTTTAATTTCTCTCAAAAATACTTTTTAGTTTTAAGAGACCATTAGACATCTTACATCTAATTTATTTTTTTGATATTATCTTATATAATTTAAAAGTGGTATTTAAAAAATTTATTTTTATTTGTTTCTGGTATATAGAAATATAATTAGTCTGTTTGTATAGTATCTGTTGATGTAGTATCTAGGACCTTGCTAAAGTTACCTATTAGTTCTAATAATATTAGTTTCTTTTAGGCTTCCTTGACATATGATCATGTCATCTAGGAATAATACAGTTTTACATCTTTTTTTTTTTTCCTCGTAAGTCTTTTTCTTGACTTATTACACTGGATTAGATCTCAGGTGAAATGTTGTAAAGAAACTGTGATAGCAGCTTTCTTGTCTTGTTTTCCTGATCTTGGGGGGATGGTTTCATCATTTTACTATCAAGTAAGATGTTTGCTGCATTTATTTTTGTATATTTTTTAAAGTAATATTTAAGAAGTTCTCTTCCTCATTTGCTAAGAGAACATGTATGTGTATGTTTTATTATAATGTGTTAAACTTTATCACATATTTTTCTGCATCTATTAATATGACCATATAATTTTATCCATTTTTTGCCCTAATACTGTGGTGTGCTATACTGATTTTCAATTGAAAAACTATCTTCGAATTTCTGTCATAAACTTTATTGGGCAAGGTGAACTATACTTTATATATATATATATATATATTGCTAGATGGATTGTAGATTTAAATATGAAAGTCTCGACAATAAAGCTTTTAGAAAAAAAATAAGTGAGTACATTCATAACCTTGAGTGGTAAAGAATTCTTAAACAGGGCTCAAAAAAGTTAAAGACACAGAAAAAAAGAAAAAGGACAAGAAATTGTACCATATTAAAATTAAGGGCCTCTGGTCACTGAAAGACATTATTAACAGAGTAGAGAATGTGGGAGAAATATTTGTAGTACATATATTTTGCAAGGGATCATATCCAGAGTACGAAAAGACTATTATAAACTAATAATTATAGGCAGGCCACTACTTAAAATTTAATCATAATATTAGAATAGAGATTCACAGAAGAGAAAATCCAAGTGACAACAAGCATAGGAAAAAGGAATAAATATCATTAATTATCAGAAAAGTGCAAATTAAAATCATAATGAGATACCATTATACATACCCCTAGAACGACTAAAAAGAAATATACATACACTATCAGTGTTTTCGAGCATGGAGCAACATGACCATTGCTTATAAAAGTATAAATTTTCACAATCACTCTTTGGTAGTATCTTACTAAAGGTAAATGTCTGCATAATTTATGCACCACCAGGTATATACTTAGCAGAAATATATAATAAACTTATAAAATATATAAAGGAATGTTCAAAGGTGTACTATATTCCTATTAGCCAAACTTGGAAAACTATGCCAATGGCCACTGTAATAGCCAGCCTCTGAGATGGCCTGCAATGTTCCTGCATCCTGGTACTGACATTCTTTTGTAGTAGTCCCCTCTCACTTGATAATAGTTTTTGTGACCAACAGACTATGGCAGAGTGTCACTTCTGAGGCTCAGTTATCAAAGACTGCAGCTTCTCTTTTGGACTCTTTTTCTCTCCAAACCCTTACCCCCACCCCCTGCCCTCTTTTTCATTCTCTCCCTCTCCTTGTCTTTCTTCCCTTTCCTGTACCTGTCCCTCTCTCTCCCTCATAACTCTCTTGGGGAAGCCAGTTGCCATATCATGAGAAATACAGTGAAGAAGCCTATGTGGTGAGGAGCTGAAGCTTTCTGCCAACAGACACTTAGTGAACTTGGAATCAGTTTTGCCTCAGTCATGTCTTCAGAGGTTGATCCTGGCTGGCAGCATAAACACAGTCTCATGAGAGACTCTGAGAATCCCCCAGTGTAGTCACTCCCAGTTTCTTTATCCTCTGAAAATGTGTGAGATAATGTTTACTCTTTCAAAGTACGAGTTTGTAGCAAATTTGGGATAACCTCTTATGCAGCAATAGATAACTAATAGAATTAAAAGTTGTGGAACAATCATAAAAGATAATACTAAACAGCAATGGGTGTAAACAAACTACAGCTATGTTCAATATTATAGATGGATCTCACAAATAGGTTTAGTAAACGAAACCAGATACTACAGAGCACACACATTGTGATTTTCAGGTTGGTAGTTACTCTCCCATGGGGCACAAGGGGGTCTCTAAGAATACTGATAATGTTCTACTCCATGTTCTGAGTGTTCATACATGAAAATGCTCATTCTGGAAAATGTATCATTCTGAACACTTAGGATTCATTCACTTTCCTATATGTATGTCATAGTTAACACAGTTTAGTTATGTTAAAAGGGAATGTATCATGACATTCTATGTGAGGGTCTCTGAACAACATACATAATAAACTATTGTTTGATGACAGTTTCTTAAAAATACAGAATCGTTTTACAGGTTGTCATTTCTTGTACTTATTCTTGATAAAAATCAAGTATAAAATAGTGAGTCATTGTACCTTAAAGCAATTATCTAGAAAATTTAATCAATAAGGTACAAGTACATAGTTTTTTAATAATCAAATTTAATTCTGAGATAAGTTTAAGTGTTTCTCAAACTTTAATAGCATAAGAAATACCTAGGGGATTGACTTAAAATGTAGATACACCACCTCTACTCCCTGAGAGTCTGATTCAGCAGAACTGACAAAGGGCCATTAATTTGTATTTTTAACAGATATTCCAATGAAACACTTTGTAAAATACTGAAATAAAATGGTACAGGTGTTTTTTGTAAACCTTAGTGTGTGTGTGTGTGTGTGTGTGTGTGTGTGTTTCTGAATTTCAAATAGAAACCATAGTTTTACTGCATGTCCACATGGTATTTGATACTTAAAAAAAAATTTCTCTATAAATAGTCATAGACAAAAAAAAAATGAAGCCTGAATATAAAAGCTCTTTGGAGAATAAAAATAATATGAACTAAAAAGAATCACATATACTTTACTGATTCTAATATATAACTTCTTTTGCATGCAGAGGGGTGATAGCTATAAAAGATATATACCTGTAGTACGATAAAATATCGCTTTAATGTGAAACTCCCCAACACACACACACACACACACACACACACACACACACACACACACACACACACACTTACATTGCAGTACAAATAGCCAACTTTGAGTCTTCAGTGAACAAAACATGAGTCAAAATAACAAAGCAAGTTCAGTAAGGTCACAGGGGTTTCTTAGAAGTGTATCTGTTCCTTCCTATGTTATGTCCCTCACTACAGTTCACAATTCTTCACTTGGCTGTGGAAGTGACTATGGCTTAGGAAACATGTGACTCTGACTTGGAGGGAAGAATAAGCAATAGCTCTCAAAAGACAAATATCCAAATAACCTGTTTTCATGCAAATACACTCATAACAAACAAAGCAAGAAAAAAAGAGTCCCGAAGACATAAGGTATGCAGGCAAAATTATTTATAAACTGTATTATTCTGAAACTGCCCAAGAGGCATCAGCAAGTCTTTAAAGGTCCCTTATGATCACTGTTATAAGTACTGCTGGAAATAACATACAGCAATAATAAACCACGGGTAGCTACAGAAGCAGGCATACCATTTACTTTACCAAATGGGGCTTGTTTTTCCACTGTAGTCCCCTCTTAATAATATGAGCCCCAAAGTGAGGTCTGTGTCTAGATTTATGAAGTAAGTGAAAATGGGGAGGTCCCAGGTCCTCATGCATGCTAGCAACTTTGTAATCATGCAACAGCTTGCTGGGCAGGGAGTATGGCTACTCCTGTGTTCTGAACATTACCTAGGCCTGTTGGTGCTCATTAAATTCTTAATGGGGATGCCAACACTATAACCAATGGAGGATTATAAATGCAGCTACCCCAGGTGCAAAATTATAGGCCAGATTTTGAGCTCCCTATTGCTGAGCCTATGGATTTTTCTATTAGAACTAACATATGAAGGGATGTATGAACATGCCTATTAACATCTTCACCCTCTAGAGAGTAACCGTTTGGTCCCAGTGAGGCAGGTAACATCTCTTACTTCTCTGGGCAGTGAGCTTAAGAATAATCTGTAGTCAGGATGGTTCCTCAGAGTGCCAAAGAATGACAAGAATGCTGGCATGCTGACAAGTGTTATAAGAAAAGTATATGTGTATGTATACATATACATATACAGACACACTAATATATCCATAAATACACACATATACATTTACATGGTAGGAAAAAAAAAGAAGAAAAAGAAGAAACACCTTCAGAACAAGCTATTTTAAATATCAAGTTCCATTTAATAGAGAAATTAAATCAATATTAACCCAAATGTAGAAATGTATTAATCAATGCAAAAGAACTATATGGAGCTAACTGCCAACTTCACTAAGGACTAGAGGTGATTCAAAACCTCATATCTCATTTTTAATGTATGGAACTTACCATGTGTAAAACAGTTCATGAGATCCAGTGCTGGAGGGGTTATCATGCTGTACCTCATAATTTAAGAAAGCAATGTGGTCGATTATAAAATTGTCCCTAGTTCTCCTTCTAGCCCTGTATCCCTACCCTTTGCAATATGATTCTCATCCAGTGGCAAAGTATATGTCTCCACCCCTTGAAATATGGCTGGCCTTGTTACTTGCTTTGGCCTACAGACTGCAAAAGAATTGATGGTGTGCCAGTTCTGACATGAGACCTAAGAGGCCATCTTGGACCAGCCAGCCATAGCTGTTGACCTGAGAGCTGACCACAGATACACAAGAGTCCAGCTGATTATGGCCTCAGCCAGCACAACTGCACAACTATCCATGAACCTTTGAGGAATAATGAATAGTTATCATTTTGTGTCATTATATTTTAACACAATGTCTTAAACAGCAATAGGTATACAATCTTTCCAACATTATGGTGAATAAGTTTCCTCTCTAAATAAAGGATATTTTTTTACATTCCTTTAATTGGTCCTAGATTATAGCCATTATCATCTTTGCTATCCCATATGAGATCTAGTTCTCAGCAGCTCCTACAATTACTACAATTAATAGCTTTAAAAATCCAGATTTCTGGAATAGTGCTTTCCTTAAATGTGAGGTCTCATTCTAGCTGTAGAGATACCAGTTTCTTGTCATTGACCCTGGGCATTAAAAAGGTAGTTCAAAGGAATAGCAGCCATTACAGAAAAATCGTGGGAAGATTAAAAGTGATCCAAGCATGAGGTGACTGAGGACCATGATGAAAATTGTGCTGCATCATAAATAGGCAGACTCTCTAGTAACCTTTTTATCCTCAATTGGCATATTGAACTGAAGTCAACCTCAAAAGCTCAAGATGAAATACATTCAGAAAAATGGTTAGTATCTTTAAATCATCATGGACAGGTACAAACTAGGACATTGGTCCCAGAAGATTTCTCTGTAAGTCTATAGAGACAAACATCTTAATATTCTTTCTTCCTAAAAACCAAACTCTAATTGCTGAGCAGATTGTTCCTAGGCAAAGAAATCTGAAAATAACTGGGTATTCAATTTAACTAGGTATTACATATTTGAATTCAAATGATAAAAGAAAACATATCATTTTAAATATGGACTCTCTAAAAAACACTGGTGATAACATATTGGAAAATCTACAACTTGTAAGAGATTGTAAAATATCATCAAGACTAAAAAAAAAGTAAACATTTCTATTTCCTTGACTCCTGCAAATTTATTGCATTGGCCCAGGGGTAGCTTCCATATGAAACCCTTGCTTCTGGAGACAGAAGGAACAATGAGAAGAGGTCACAGTAGTTACTACTTTAGTCACGTGTGCTTCCATGGCCCAGTTCGCAAATACCAGCAACACCAGTTGCAAAGAAACACAAAATTTAAATGAGAATGAATTTCACACTTGAGGCAACAGGCGGCTTTACATTTGGATATGACATTCGTAGCTATGTAAAAATACTACTTTGCATACAGAGTATTAAATGCTTTCCCTTGGAAACCAATTCGTGTTCTGTATGCCAGGACCAAGGGAAAACTGGCAATGCTGACTGGCAGAGCCTTTCATTTAAGTTACAGAATTCCAAGAAGGAATATAATTTCCCCTGAAGCATTTCTTATGAAGAAAGGAAGCAAGTGAACCTTTGGGGATAGGTGACAAACACCTACAATGCAAGAAACATATTATTTGAAAGACATAAACTATAATTTTCCCCAAATTGGCAGTGAAAATGACTACAGAAATTTGCACAATCATTCTAAATAACATAGTACAGTTGACCAGATTACCTTTTTTTAAAAAAGAAAAAAAATGAAACAAAACAAAACAAAAAAAAACAAGAAAAAACCCTTAAAGTTCTTGGAAAGCAATATATCTGGATATTTTAAAAATTAACTGTCATGATAAGAGTCAATAATTATTGAGGATCTGCCATGCGAAGACTTGTGTAGCTGTTTTTAGATAGTAACCCTGGTCCTCACAACAGTCCATCAAAATAGGTGTTGTTATTCCAATTTAAAAAAAAATGAGAGAAAATTGACATATAATTTGCCAGAGGTTACAATAAAAAATACATTAATGATTTAAATAAATAGTTTTGATTTAAATGATTTTAATGCTGCTTTTTGCCTTCTACATTTGTCATTATTAATTTTTCGCTGGCTCTATGAACACATTAAAGTCAGAACTATTTAAGGACCAAAACAGACTCCTCTAGACTTCTCTTCCCTGTCTCTACTCTGTTCCCTAATAATTCTCCAAATCCCTCTATTCTCCATTCAGATATCTATTTTTTTTATCTTCTTATTCCCAAACTCTTGGTAAACTAAATTTCAGAATCACACTCCTTGAAAACAACATGTAAATTTTGGACACTGAAGATTTCATCATAACTGGCATACCTCTGAGTTGTCCTCCAGTTAGCAAACTAAGTTACACAGGTTCAGGAGGTAACCTGTCTTCTCTTGAAAATGTCTTTCTGTACCAAATATCCTTACTAGCATGCATATTGTCAACACCTCGTTTAATTGTTAACATTGATTTCTATGTGTTTTAATAAATAAGAACTTAAGTTTGGTAAAGAGGACAGAATTTAATACTATGTCTTCTTTTCAGAGCAGATGCATTTTAATTCAGATAACTAAAACCACTCAAACTCTTTCACCTAAGCTGACATGTAATTAATCTTTAATAAGTTATTAATATTTTTTGCAAAGTTTTAAAAGACCTTGCTAGGGACTAATAAAATTATTAAATTTGAAAAATTAACCATGAACAGATGAGTGAGATATTTTACTATCTCGTCAGGTGGATAATGTACTTTAATACAAAGTGAGTGAGGATGTACAATTTTGCAAAGGGTGTCTTTTGCAAACATTTGCATGGCACTCTTAAAACTATTCATCATCTAATACATCATTTTTTCATAAGTTTTTAACTAGAATTGTCTTTCGTTTTCAAAATCTAAAAGAGAGAAACATATATAAAATTCAAGAAAGTGCAATATTAAACTGCTCAGTAGATACCATAAAAATATAATTCAAGATTGATGGAAATAATAATTGAAGAGACTAAACTGGAATCGGCTTCTTTACCATTTTCACAGTACTGTAATATTGAAGTTTCCCCATTGATTCTCCTTAGATAATTTTCCAAGTTTGAACATGATAATCGAGGTAAAATGTTCTTTGTAAAGCATAAAATACTATTTGATCATGATTATTTAAATATATATTCTTTAAATATACATTGAAATATATATTAGACTGCTTGATCACATAGTTTGCTAGAGATATTCTCTACAGAAATGCAAAATTTTAAGTATGCTATGTATGGGCATGTTAGCATTATCATCTTGCATTCTCTCACAATGAAGATCTGTCAGGTTCTATAATATAATGAAATATAACTTCCTGGTAATAGCTAACACACTTTATCCTTGTGGGAATACACAGGCAATCGCAGTGATATTACAAAACTTCTTCCTCAGGATTTAAAAAGTTTTAGACTGATCTTCCAAAACACATTAATTATGTGGAGACTCTCACAAGGGTAGACATCCAGGAAGTCTGATATCTTTGCTGCTGTGCTAAAGTGAGACACATTAAGTGGTCTGCAGGCTTCCTTCCCTTTCTTCTCTATATTCAGACAATTGATTAATGATGGCACAAAAACACAGTTAGTAAGATCGACAGTATCTTAAAATAGCAGAAAGATTTTTTTCTCCCATTTTCTAGGGCCTGTCATTTTTATTAGAGAGAAAAGCAAATACAGATACTTCAGACTTAGCATCACTATTGTCTCTGAAGCCAACAGGCAGTCATTTGTTCTAACTTGAAAATAACTATTATGATCAATCAAACATTTAAAATTCAGCCATTTCAAACTGTTTGAAAATTAATATTCATATTTCCTTTGATTTTTCCTTTCATATTCTATCTCCTTTTGGGACCAAGAGATAGAAATTATTCATAATGTAGTTACAGACACTTTCCTTCAATGCGTTTCCAGAAAATAGACTATATTAGAAAGTTACAAGGTAATTATACATTGCTGTATTATCAATTGTGACACTCCCTAATTTTAAACATGTTAAAATGTCAAAAAACTGTGACTTCAAATACATAATATAAATATTGTGTATGTGCGTATATGAGAGAAAGAGATGAAGACAGAGTTGGAGACAAGTTAAAACTTCACAACAGAAAAATTTAATGAGTAAAAAAAGTTTCTTTTCTAAGTATCTATTAGCACAATTATTTAAATATATTCTTTGCAATTTTAATGTGAAAGCAAATTTCCAGGTATTTGATTTCATTTCAAAATTAATAACTCATGGATTCTGAATCATTTCTATTGTGAGTTCATTGGATCTGACCTTCTAGAGTGAGAGGATTCAAGAATGAGTAAGGTTCATCAACAGGCAAATGACATGGGTTGATGACCAGGAGGAATAATATACCTTGAAGAGGCCAAGAATATTTTAAATATTTAAATAGTTTCTATGTTGACAGAGAAAAAAAGTAGGTTAAGGGTTTTGATTCTTTCATAGTCAAGCTATAGAACACAGTCTATGGATGTTATTTTTACTTCAGTTTCCATTCATTTTTAATTTCAACCAGCATGTCATCTCCTTTCCACTGAATGTGTGACTTTCAAAAATTACCAAGTTCTAAATCCCAAATTCTTTGCTGGTTCTCCATTTTTTCTTTTCCTTTCTAAGTAGCATATGAGCTTTTCTTTTTGAAAGTCATCTTTCTCTAGAATTATATCTTTGAGTTCAGTTTCCTTTTCACCTTTTCCTTCCTTCCTAAAGCAGGATGCATGAACACAGGTCCCAGAGCCAGGCTGGTAGCACACAGGAGAAAACACATGGAGTCTCAGCAGGCGAATTGCCAGGGAGTAGATAAAACTATGACCAACTGGAAATTGCCTACCCACCTCACTCCTTCCCCACACTCCAAAAAAGAGATTTAAGCTAATTTGTTCCCACACAGGAATATGGGTCCAATGTCCCTACATTTGTTATTTTAAATATTGAATCACATATTTTAGTAGAAATTTGCCTGCCATTCAAAACACATCTGAAAGTCAAATTTAGCTCTAAGGCTGCCAGTTTGTAACAGCTGTTCTAGATAAATGTTGATCTCATTCACTGGTTTCTCTTTCTCTGCATCCCCCTAAATGTAGGGAATTTAGTGAGTTTCTGCTCATAGTCTTTTTGGCTTTCCCCTTTAGCGCCTTCTCCTCAGTCATCTCATCCAACTCATCTCTATGTTGAAAGTTCTCACATCTACACTACTGGTTGTGGTCTTTCCTTTGAGTTCTTAGGATCTGATTTTCCCAACATTATTGGTCATGCTTTTCCTGTTCAGCACATCTCAAGCTATACATACCAAATAATTTTCAAACTTCAGTCATCTTTCATTTTCCACATCTATTCACTGAATCCTGTGACTTGGGTTCCGATCCTAACTCCCTCAGTTATTAGCAATGTGGCCTTAGGCAAATTGCTTTATATCTCTGTCTCACTTTCTGTACCTGGGAATGAGGATAATTATAATCCCTACCCCACAAGATTAACATGAAGATTAAAACTTATTGACTAGATAGCAGGATACAAAATGGCATCCTTTTGTTGTCCCAGATTTGTGGCAGAGACCTCAAATCAGTGTGTGCTAGACAGTTTATTCAAGTCTTGCTAGGAAAATCTTAATCTAGTTTTGTTAGTCTTAGCTGTTCAGTCACTTTGAGATGGGCTAGTCAAGGGAAAAAGCTTTAAATTGATTGAAAATGAAAAGTTTGGTAAGACAGAACTATGCTTTTAACTGAATTATATAATAAAAATTGAGAGTGACTGCAAAAGTCATGTTATCTTTCTGGGACTTCATCTAGTAACAGAGAAAAATGAATAGACACTGAAGTTGAGCAGAGCAGAGATGTGATGATAATCTATACACCATGGCTGAGATCATAATCATTTACTCCTTAACAACTGTTAGATCCTCCTATTACTTCTAAAAGAAGGTCATATTCTCTAACGTGGCCCCTAAGGCTTTTCACCATTTGACCCTTATTCTATCCCTTTTACCTTCATCTTTCATCACATCCAAACCTAAATCCAGTCATACTCCAAAGATATGCACAAAATACAAGTGTATCATTTCACAAAATTAGGCCATTCATTTCTCACATTAGTTACCCTGCCTGGCATAAACATCATACAGCCCACCATTTAAATTTTACTTATTCTTTAAGGGTCAGTTGATAATCTACCTCTTTAGTGAAGCCTCCAGGGATTCCTCCACATGGGAAATCACAATTTCTTATTACACATCTATTTTTTCATTCTCTTTTAAAATATAATTAAAATGTGTGGTTTATACATCTTTCCATCCACTAAATTGTGAATGACTTTCTTGAGGACAAGAAGACATTTTACTTTTTTTTTTTAGCATTCTCTATAGCACTTAATAAATGATATGTACACAGAAGACTCAACAAAATTAAAATTTAACAAGTATTGTGACCTGAGACCTTTATCACCATCAAAGCATTATGTAAATTTTCAGGACAATCTACATCATATGGATCTTCCTAAAGTATACTAGGTATTAATCTATTTAATCATCATAAGAATCTTACAAGATAAGTCATTTTTTAGCTCCATTTTATGGATAAGAACACTAAGGCAAACATAAGTACTTACCTAATGTAACAGCCTAAGTGGAGTATGATAGGTGGTCAGGACTTATAATATCTTTGCTTGTAAAGGAAACAATGATATCTGGACACAGGTATATCAAAAAGCAAATTAGAGAATAAAGTGTTCTGCATATCATATTGGTTCTTATATTTAAATATTGAAGAATTACAGTATTTGAATACAAGTTAAATGAATAAAAATAAGTATTCAGTCATAAGTAGATATGAATTTCAAAATACCATGTGCCCAACGAATAATGAACAAAGGATGTGTGTGTGTGTGTACAGTATGTGTATTAGATAAGTAGAACTTTTTGATGATTCATTTTGTAGAAATAAGAATTTATTTTGTGCTCTGCCAGATATTCAATTCAGGGCTCTGGAAGCAAGCAACAGGAGTAATCACAGATTGCTATAGGCAGCTATATGTACTGACATACAAAGAGAATTTAAAACAGTTAAGATTGGGCAGCGCTTTAAAAACGAAAAGGACTGAGACCACTCAGCATCTGAGGAATGCAAAAAAGAATTCTGTTCGTCACTTATCTGTCGTCAGGCTCTGTCCAGCTGAACAGGCAAGTACACTGACTAGTATCAAGGTCTCACTGAGAATTATTATTACTGATGTGGTGCAGCAGGCAGCTTAGTCTGTAGAAATAGGTTGGACAAGCTGCATACAAAGAAAAAGCACCCGCCCTCCATTATTAAATTGAGCATAGGCTGCTATGGCACTTGACATTTCAACAATATTCTTGGCTGTATCAGTCACTCTTTTTGAAATCTACGGAGTGGGCCCAAAAGAGAACAACCTTAATCAAACTTTTTGACTATTCAGTTTTTTTGATGGACTCTTAATATTCTCTGTTTCTTAAAAAAAATTTTATACCAGGTAGCTATGATATTTAATATTAACAATCATCGTCTTCTTTTTAGATATGTGGTGTTTGTATAAACTTTACTGATTATCTAGTCTTCAGTTGCTAATATATACAAATTACCTTGCAAGTTACTAATCCTCCCTTGATTCAGTGTCTTCATTCATAAAATGGAGAAAACTCAACTCAATTGGTTGTTCTGAGGATTAGATGAGTGAATTGATAAAAAACACAGTATAGTATACTAAGTAGGCATTCAATCGCTTTGAATAATATATTACCATGATACAGTACATGGCTATATTTACCACACTGTGTTATTTACCACACATTGAATTGTATATATTATATAAATATTACATATTATGTACTACCTAGTTGAACCCCTTACTTTTAGTTATAAAAACTAAGAGCCAAAGATATTTATGCCCTTTTCTAAGTTGCCTCTGCTATATTTAAAAGAAAAGAGTACATACATTGGAGGTGAGTACAGAAATAAATAAATCTAAAATCTTGAAAGGAAGCTAAGAAATCATAAAAACATCATTGTCTGATGTTGTTAGTCTTCTAATCATTTGAAAAGCTTCTTCCAAAAAGTGCTTTCAGAAATGGAATAGAGTCCATGAAGCTGTGGTGCGGGCCATATAACTACAGTTTCCCTTCTTTTGCCACTGATCTCATCTTAAAAGTCCTGACAATTCAATCCAGTTCAGTGTATGCTACTGCATATTTTCAGTGCTATAAAACTCTGTATTTCTCATGTCTTTTTTTTCACTTGGTGGACTATTTCTACGAAAATTTGTTCCCAAACTTTGTTTCTAACTTGTCAGGAATGTTCTTTAATTGACTTTAGCATATTTTTAATGAGCATCCTTTATATATCAATATCTGAGGAATAAAAAATAATAGCTTTAATCATGTACAGACAATTATAATATAATATGATAGGTGAGGTTATAGAAGGAAAGGATTTAGTATTTTTGTTAGTTTATATATACTGGAAAATAAAAATCCCTGAAGAATTTTAACAGGCAATAAGAATGGAGGAAGAAAAATTTTATTAGTGGAAGAGTAAGAAACTATGACACCACATTTTTAAATTACATGGTATTCAGGGGAGTGACTAAAGTATGCGAGATATATGTTAGAGTAGTCAGAATGATGTTAAGGACCTACAGATGATGGGCCTTTAGTATCCAAAACTATTCATGGAATTAAAGCATTAGTGGGTCACTGAGAGTTATAAAGTAATGCTAGCATTGGCTTTGACGTTATTTTTAAAAATATAACTGAGCTGTTATAGAATGTGATAAGAATAGGGGAAAGAGGAAGTCGTGGGCCCCCTTCAATAAGTGTGTGCTAAAAAATGACAGCCAATTTGAATATTACCTTTTTGAAAACAGAAGAGAAATATCCTGAAGACCAGATGCACAACTCCCTAATTTAATGCCTTTATGTCACTGTACCATGCCACTCTTTTGTCCCCACAGACGATGAAGATATGAACTCATTGGTAATGACATACCCATCAGTCCTCAACCATATCCCTATTTAAAACTGAATTTTCACAATGGCTTTTTGAAAGACCTGTCACTTCTTCAGTGTCGCCTCTCTGTTGCACTTCTCAGTGGGAGCTGACATTTTGCTGATACTTCATCAGGCTGGACTGCCTGCTAAGAGCCAGATTGGTAAGGGATATGCATCTCACTGCTGGAAAGGAGAGAAGATGTATTATTTAAATACAATTTATTTTACAGCAACTTTAAAAATCAGATTTAGGATCATTTCAGAGAGGTTGGAAACATTATAGAATCTCACTTCTTCGAATTTGAAGATACTTAGAACTTTCGATTGTTCTAATAGATTTTTATTTGTTTTGTTCTATTTTGTTTTACATATACTCATTTTTTCTGCCTTATGTATCTGACTTATTTTTGACAATGGTGTGTCATCAAGGAAATGCCAGCCTTGACTTATGGTAGGTGTGTTACAGGTAGTTGAGAAACAACTTAGAGGTTGTTTAAGGGAACAAATGGTTAACCTAGGTCTAAGCCAATACTCCAACCGCATGAATTCCAGAAAAAAGTAGCGAGGAGGCTGTATCTATACATAAAGCAATCCAACATTTTTTGTTTTTGAATTTTGAATCATTTCAGTCAAAAAACTGATTTTTGTTTTAAAAATAAATAGACTCATTTTATATCACTTTGACTATTGTTGATAAACTCAACTGATAGGAAATAATAGAAAAATAAAAATAAATAAAAACAAATAGACTAAATAGAGAAACTTTGGTTGGTTGGAACTATTTCTTTATTAATTTAATTCAACCTAAAAGGTCAAATCAGTTATCTGTTTAGAAACAGCCAGGTAAAATGAACACCTGAAAAGTAACCATTTCTTAACACCAAAAGAGAAAGTAAAATTAAGAAACCATTTTGAGTGTTCAGAATATATTATTTGCCAGCTAGTGGTATACCAAAGCTGTTACTAACAGCCCGAGAAAGCCAATTGTTAAATTTTCAGAAATTTTTGCAAGCCAGTTGACATTACATTGGTTGCCTAAAGTCACCATGGTGGGAGTATTACAGTGTGGAAATGGGCAAATGCTACAAACCAAGGTTTTTATATTTTAGAGAACCAGTTGTTAAACATTTACCTGCTTACCTCTACAGAAGGTTTACGCCTGTGTTCAGCATGGTTTTCATAATGTTTAATAATGTTTAATCATCATTATTTCATTACGATTCATCATTTCATGATGTTTGATTATATGATAAAGCATAAATTGTATTTGAAATTAGTATCTCCCTTCTAGTGTCTTCTCCCTCATTCTCTCTTATTTTCTTTCCTTCAGTAGTGAAGAAGCCTTTTTTGGAAATGCTCATTAAAAATATGGCAAAATTCAGAGAAGTAATAACAAAATGACTCAGGGATAGTGAATGGAATTTCTGAAGAGAAGGAAATAAAGTGTTCAGAGGAAGCATTGCAGCCATACCCTATTTGCTCTTCCTTTTGCTGTGTTTGCAGATAATGCATTTTGTTTGTTTGTTTGTTTTACGAATTGAAGGTTTGTGCAACCCTGTGTCAAGCAAATCTATAGGTGCCATTTTCCAATAGGCTCAGATGATCAACATTTTTTAACAATAAAGTATTTTTAAATTAAGGCATGTATATATTTTTAGACATAATACTGTTGCAGTTAATAGACTACAATACAGTGTAAATATGACTTTTATATTCACTGGGAAACCCAAAAAATTTGTGTGATTTGCTTTATTGAGAAATTTCCTTTATTGCAGTGGTCTGGAACTGAACCATCCTAGGTATGCCTGTTCTATGTTCTTTAGGGCTTTTTAAAAAAGAGTTTTAGTGGTGCTGCCAAGCAAGGCTCAATATCCACATATGTGAAAGTAAAGAACACAGTATTAAATTAAAAGTTCAATTAGATTGAAGAAAAACATTTTCACTATTTAGGAAGAGCTAGGTCCACCTGACACTATGTTAAGGACAGACAACTATCTTCCTTGGATATTTAGTCAATGATTGATCTGACGATGATTTATTATCCTCCCTGATTGTTAAGAAAGAAAATGGGAAAGACAAAATGTACAAAGGAAAAAAATTTTTCACCCATAGTCCAACCATCTAGAGATGGCCACTGTTAACAACTGCTGTCCTTTCTACTACAGTTTTCCATATGCGCACATGGGGACATGTTCTTACAAATTTGGATCATTCCTTATACACATCATTTAATGCCAATGTCA
The DNA here is from genome assembly GCA_004027375.1 of Macroglossus sobrinus. Taxonomy (NCBI): domain Eukaryota; kingdom Metazoa; phylum Chordata; class Mammalia; order Chiroptera; family Pteropodidae; genus Macroglossus; species Macroglossus sobrinus. Next base: position 137,339 of record PVKZ01001707.1, read on the forward strand.
ATTCTCCTGACATTACACATTCTTCCAAAACATGAATCTTAATCATCTCAGAATGGTCTACTGATGTGTTATAGAATTTGTTTAATCTTTTTTTTTCTGGTGGATATTTAGGTTGTTTCTATTTTGTAATTGACTATTATAAACAACACTGGGATAAAAAATAAGCTGGAACTACTTCTCAAATTATTTGGTAAAATGCTTGATATATAAGGCTAAACTGCCCTTCTCAGAGACTGTACATTCTTACTGAGGGTATGAGGGTATCTATGAAGCCACAGATGCCCACTTCCAACACTGTTTAGAGAATGGAAAGAACTACAACCTATATAACCCAGAGTTTTCTAACACAGTGAAATAAAACCCTTTAAAAAATAATTATTTTCCCCAAGTATTTGTATTTATAACTTCTAAAAATTAGAATTTATATAAAGCTAATATCTTTAGAAATAGTTTTTTGTCTCTTTTGCTTTTTAAATATATGACCTTGTATCCTATAAGTATTTTTTACACTTTGTTATGCAGGGTAACTGGGTTTTAAAATTCTGTAAGCACCATAACAGGATATTTAGAGAAATGTATGCTTCTCTTCAAACACAAGCCCCTTTTTAAATGCCACACATTCTTTGTGGTATATGCATGAAGCATTTTTAATGAGTCCTATCCTTTGGTTCTATTCATTTTACTAAATATCTTATTATGATGATTATATAATTGTGTTTGTGTCTGTGTGTAAAATCAGATAATAACATATAACACAAACATTGAACTGGGCTAGGAGTTTGGAAAAATTTTTGCCTATTCTGGTTAATGCATTATGCCATGTTTCAGGTTGTCAACAAAATTAGGACACTCATCATCAAAAATCTCTCAAGACTATTGTAATTCATTCTCCTGGGGTTTGAAATCATTCTAGGATTTCAAATCCCAGAGAAATGTAACATAATTATTTAATTAATATTTTAAAGAATGATCACTTTATCTTTCTCTTCACTTGTTTTTCAATAGCCTATTTATGTCACCTTGACAATTGGAACAGTGTAAACTTTGTCACTATCTCCTTAATAATTATTCCATTAAAGATGAGTTAGACAAAAGAAAATGTCACTTCACTGTGGAAATAGCAACTAACTACCTTTTGAATATGTAAATTCTTACCTTTAAGCTTTTTTTTTTTTTAAAGCAAACAAGTAGGTTAGGAATAGCCATCTGCTGCACCAGCATACTTTTATAACTGTTTGAAGTGCTTGTCAACATTGCCAGAATGACAGTACTAAAGTAAAAACTACCTATTTACATACAGAAAAATCTCAGGCAAAGACCTTGTCCTATCACTCTTGCTTGAGGGTTATTCTTAGGGGCAGTAATGCATTCCCCAAATGATCAGATGATTAACTAAGTGCTAAACACTATCCTGGTGTTACATTTTATATTTGCATTTAAGTATTTAAGTTTCCAGTTTTGCTTGCTTGCTGGTTTATAGAAAGTACTAAGTACTAAAAGCTAATTCAGACTACTGTTCACACCTCATAAAATCATAGACCATCACAAACAACAGACTTTTGCTAACATATATTAGACACATTTGAAATAGCAATGTAAAAATAATATTGTAATAACTATGGGAAGTGTCAGAGGGGTACTAGACTTACTGGGGTGATCACATTATGAGTTATATAAATGTCTATTCACTATGCTGTACTCCTGAAACTAAGGTAATACTGTATGTCAACTGTAATTGAATTTTTTAAAATAATTTTTTAAAATACCATCATTACCATCCAGACCACAGTTTTCCTCAAGTTCTCAAGTTGCTCTGGCCCACTGTGGAAAGAGCAGAGAAGGAAATCCAAGCAGAGTTAAGAGAGGTTAGATAAGAATCACAAGCAGAAAAGGAGGTTTTACTGGCTCTTTGAAGCAGATTCACTTTAACTTTTTATCAGTCTATAATCTGCTCCCACTCAGATAAGGGCGATAAACAAATTCTTTAGAGTGCCTTTCAGTATGACTTTAAGTACTATGGTAGATTGGTTTCAAAGATGGCTGAAACCTATCTCCCAGCTTGCAGGTCTTTTGCAATGAGATTTTACTACTCCTCTCAACAGGAAGTAGAATCTCTTTCTCTTCCTCTTGAATCTAGTTGGTTTTAACCAATGGAATGCAGCAGAAGTGATGATGTGTGGCTTCTGAAGCTAAGCTTTTTGACACAGCAGCCATGAGTGACACCAGGTGAGACTAGAAAAAGAACTATCTCATCAACCCACAGGATTAAAAGAAATAATAAATTATTGTTTTTAGCCACACAATATTGAGATGATTTGTTTTATAACAATAAATAATTATAGATGTACTTAAAATAATGTCTCATAGAGCAGTTAGGAAAAAGAAGTATTTATAAAGCTAACAACTTTACTGACTTCCTAGGTTATCTTTTCTAAGTTAATGACTTACGTATGGTACAGGCTTTTCCGGCTTTTCCTGTGTAACCGGAGGAACAGTCATAGTTTCCAGTTTTTTTGTTGCATTGAACTCCATTCTCACAGGGGCCACAGGAGAACTGGCACTTGTGTCCCCAGATGCCACCAGGGCAGGCTTGTAAAATAAAAGAGAAAGAAAGGAGCTAAGGCTCGTAATAAATTGCAAGATGGCCCCAGATTTCTGATGTTGCTAAGTGAGTTGGGAAAGTGTGCATGTGTGTGCTTATGTGTGTGAGTGCATATGTGTACCACTGAGCTGCAAAGAAAGAAACATTTGAATAGACTCCAAGGATTTATAGTACTTCCAAAAATATTCCCTGAAAAAATCAACATAATGCTATATCCTGTCACTTTGGAAATACAGATACAGAGGTTGGCTTTTTGCTGAAAATGTGGTTTTTCAGACAGTAACAATGGAAGCAATTTAGATATATGCCTTTGGAGGCAGTTGCACACAACAAAACCTGAAAATGAGATGTACTTTGTAAAGGAAGCTTAGGAAGCACAGTGCTTGGAAAGCTGTCCCCAAATGGTTGCTTGAGTCCTGTTCTTCTAGTCTTTGCTTCTTTTGTAAGCCAGAATAATCACCCAAGAGGTTTGTAATTTGTGTATTTTATAAGACCATATGATGTACAAAGTGGAGAAAGAGGAAATGTTTGCTGCTTTGTTGAATGCCCTTTGAACTGGAAAAGCATAGCTGATGCTGCAGGGACCACTGAGGGCTCAATTAGAGGTTTCAGCATATGTCTTACCATGGAAACCACTGGAATTAGAAAACCGGTCACAAGTATTCTTTTAACACAGGGAAAACAGTGAAACTTTCCTAAACATACAACAGTAGCGGAAAGTAATGTGTAATCAATTTGGGCTTTGAAGTATCTTCTTGTCCTGGGCAGTTTCAGTGAATAACAGAATTACTAAATTTTCTAGGATGTCTGTACCATTCTTGGCTATTATCTGTTGATCACTTACTCTGTGCCAAGAGCTTTACATAAATTAGCTCACATTTTCATAAAAATTACTATATGACATAAGCAACATTATCTCCATTTTGCATAAGAAACTGAGGTTTGAAGAGGTTAAGTAACTTACTCTGGATCACACAGCTAATAAAGAACAAAGTCAAGATTTGAACCCAGATCTTCTGGCCTCCAAAACTGGTGCTCTCAGGCATTGCAGCAAACTCATGCTGCAATACTAAGTACTCAGCACCTTTCACGTCAATTAACCTGCTTATAGACACCAACCAGAGTTCAAAATGTGTACATCCAATATGGAACTAACAAACAAACAAACAAATCTCTCCTTATTATGATGACACAAGGGTTGAATAGGCCTCCTCAGATAAACTCAAGGGGCTTGTTGGGCCAGCAACCTCCACATTCAGAGGTCTGCCTGCAGCTGGGGTTCAAAATACCCTAGGCTACTAACTAATCAAAACAAAAACATTGGCTGTTTTCACCCCCACCCCTTTCTCTTTTTTGCTATTTCATAGATTAGTGTAGAAACCAGCTCTTTTGCCCTTAAAAGTCATTGCTGATGGGCTAAATAAGTCCTGGGACTGATTGTGGAGAGCACTGTTCATTAGTGCCATTGAAACAATTTGCAGTCTTTAATTAACCATTCATCTGCAATCTAGACACAGGTCTAGAGTCAAGAGTTTTAAAAATACGTCTGGCTCTAGGAGCACTTGGGCTACTTCACTCTTTTTAAAAAGAAAAAAAACAGGTCTGATTTTCATCATGCACAACTTTTGGAGAGCTCTTTTTGCCTTGATTTTAGCTGCCAATCATGGCGATTCCATTCACCCACTCAGCTCTGATTCATAATTTCATTTTGTGGTTAGACAAAAATATCAGAATTGGACAAAGTTATCTGATTGAAAAATAATATGTTTTCCAGAGATTATGGTGACCTCTCTATTTTTCTGATTTACATATACTTTCAACTCATTTTCCTTCACAGTAGGAATCTCAGAAGCATTTTTCCAATATAGTATATTCAGCAGCTGCTTTAAGAAAATGTTATCAGGATAAATTAAATTTACTCAGGTGTGTTTATATGGTATTGTCTCCTCATGTGTTGACTTCCAGGGCATCACTTCTCTAGTGGTGATATAAATAAGGGCTGACCTAGCCTTAAAAATCATTTAAAGCAGGAGGTTTAGAGATTGGCATGGGCCCTGCTCTTATACCATATAAAACACATTCATGTAATGTCAGGCTTCTGTTTCCCCAAGTTCTTTACCCGGTTACCTAGAAAGTCACAATCCCTAAATAACCCTCTCTCTACAAAATCTAGATGAACATTCTGCCCAGACTCCAGTTCCACAGCCACGGGGCGACCTGGACGACTCTTACTGCCTTGCAGTCAGCTCTGACAAGCCCTGCAGGCACTGAAGATGACAATGCCAGGAGCAGGGTGCAGCACATGAGGGAAAAAGACAACCCTCAAACCCAGAGATGGTCTTTGTGAGCAAACCCCACAGCATGACAACTGCTTTTCAAATCTATTAAATCCTCTGAATTTAAACAAGATCGCCCTTTGGACCACTGCAAAGGTAACGAGTTCACTTGCTATTAGTGATGATAATTTTGTTATATGTTCTGGCTTGCTATATGTTAAAGAGAAAAAATTCTGTGATAACTTCTCCTGAATAAAAGAGTAACAAGTGCTTGATTCAAACAGAATTCATAACATGAGAAAAATATATAAAGTCTAAAATGAAAGAATTTCATTTATTATGTTAAGAATGTATTTATTGAGCAACTCCTATAAATCAGAATTATTCTAGGATTTTGGGAATACTTTGCTGAACAAAATGAACAGATCTCCTTCCTCCATGAGGCTTAGCTTCTAGCATGAAGGACAGGCAAAAATATTAGACATAATAATAATTAGAGCAAGCATATGGTATGTTAGAAGATAATGTGCACTTTAGAAAAAAAAAAGGAAAGTTCATGAAGATTCAGAAGTTAAAACTTTCAGTAGGGCAGTAATGGCAAGATTCAGTGAAAAGGTGGAATAAGTAACATATATATATATATAATTGGAATTATGCTACAAACTTTATATTCATATATTTATAAGATATGTTTATATAATATTTAGAAATTTAAAAAAGGACCACACTAATAATTATATTTAAAATTTCCAATTTTTCTATGGTTAGAATCTTCAAATTGTATTTGTCTGAATGATCCATATTTAGATATAAAATAAATAATTTTTTAATTCTCAAAACTAGCAGTCCCTTTGGTTGAGTCATTCAGCTCAAATAAGTGACTAGCCAGCTTTAATCTTCTTAGGATGAGTCTCTGCGATGTGATCGTTCTTCTCTTGCTCTAAGCTAGCAAGGGACAGCCAACCGCAGAGGCTGAGATGACAAGGTTAAATAACTTTATTGCCCTGTGTCTCAGTTTCCTCACCTGCAAATAGGGGATTAATAAAGCTTACTCATCTCCTGAGGGCACTGGTAGATTAAATAATTAATGATCATATGGTGCTGAATAAAGGCTGAACATTGTTATTAGAAAAGAAAGAAAATTTATCATCAGATTGTACCTTTCTGGCATCTGTTGCCTTGGTAACCAGATTTGCAGGTGCAACTGCCATTTTTGGCACTGCATTCCAGGGTGTTCTCCTCCACACACTGACATTCTGAAGAGCAGCCAGCCCCGTAGGCCCCCTTGGGACAGTCTGCAAGCAGATTGAGGCAAAACTGGTCACTTAAAAACCATGCTTTTTCCCCCTCCCCCCCCCCCCGCCCCCACATTGTTAGTACACAGGCATGTAGTTCTGCAGGGCCTGATTATGGGAAAAACAAGAGGATCATTCTGACTGCCAAAAAAAAAAAAAAAAAAAAAAGGAAAACAAATGTCTTTCAAATCAGGCAATTCATTTGTTTTTTGGCAAGTGGATGTGAAGAGTGAAGCCTGAACTACTTAAAAGGCTTTGGTGCTTCCGGGGGAGAGAAATTGCTTCTCAATGTGCTCCTTTGGTGCCTATAGTTAATATTCTCCAAGGACTGTGAAGGCCTGCCAGGCCCCATATTCATCCTGACACAGCATGGAGATGATGGACAAGCATTGATGGGAAGGCTCACCATTGTTTTCCTTCCCTTTCATTACACGGTAATTGGAAATAATTTTACATCACGTAGATAACACACAACTTTCATCGTGACAGGGGCATTATCTTGGCCACATCTTTGGCAAAAATGCTTGCGTTTCCTTCATTATTTTCCCCCATGCCATTGAGTTTTAGGGATGGTAGTCACACAGGAATTCTAACCTGAAAAAACTCCACCTTTGCATTCTGGAAAACCTACCCTTAGCTCTCTCTTTGAGGAGTTACTTACAGTAATTCAATTCCCTTTCTGAAATATACCTTCGACAAATTTTTCTCCACCTTACAGATGTCCAAGGGGCTTATCAAATAAAAGAGCCTTCAAGTGCCCTCCAGGCTCAAGGTAATTGTATTATATGCGAACTCAGGCTTTGCTGAGAAAGCTGCTGTTAGAGAACAAAATAAGCCATTTGATTTTCTGGTGAATGGAATTATTAACACCTGCTAATATTTGCTGTTATTAGCAGAGATAATTTAAAGTGGTGGTTACAATGGCACCATGTAGGGGGATGCCAGCCATAGACAGAGTTATCCCTAAAGCAGAACAGAATTATGAACAGGCTCTTATTCACTGTTAATATCCTATTTGGATGATAAATTATATTATACCTTGTTAATCTTTCCTATGGCTGCCAAGTTTTGAGTTCTTTCCCAGATCCACCAAGCCCCAAGGTCTCTCAGAGACACTTTCTTTCTTGATGAAGGCCTCTACTTGCTCATTCCAGAACATTTGTTTTCTTGAATTGACTTCTATGCCCTTACTATTTCTCATTCAGCATGTAGGATAGTGGTTCAGCAGACAACTCAGACACAACAGAAAGCTTAAATGTGGCAACTGGGTATATTAAGAACACATAACCTTGGAAATATGCTTAGAAGAAAAAAAAGGAAAAGTGGAAGTAACTTCTTTTGTCAATCCATTGTCTACTCGGGGTTTGTTGTGCATTGAAATAGGTCCTCCAAAAATTCAGGAGTCCTTACCCCAGTGCCTCAGAATGTGAACTTATTTGAAAATTGTGTCACTGCCAATGTAATTAGTTAAAAATGAGGTCATACTGGAATAGGATGGGCCTCTAATCAGATATGACTGGTGTCCATATAAAAGGGAAATTTGGACACAGGCATGCACAAAAAGAGAATGCCATTGTGAAGATTAGAGTTAGGCTATTACAAGCCAAAAACTACTAGAGGCTAGGAGAGAGGCCTGGAACTGATCTTAGTGCTCTTAGAGACAGCATTGCCTGCTAACACCTTTATTCCAAAATTCTAGCCTCCAGAACTGTGAGGCTTTAGATTTCTGTTATTTAAGGCACTCAGCTGCAGCACTTTATTACAAGAGCAAACTCAAGCTTCTCAGGGCCAGGCAAATGATATTAATAAATAAAGCTTCAAGTCTAGCAATAAGAGTCTCGAAGAACTGTAACGTGTATTTTTTTTCTAGAGATGGTCACATTTGAAATGCTAACCACCATCACCATCATCTGTTATTTAAACATTTGACTAGATGAGTCATGATTTAAATGTTTTTTGCCAAAACATCTGGCATTGCGTGTAAAATATTCAAAAGTTATTACTGAAAAATGGGGTGTATCTTGTTACTTTAGAGGAACAATAATAGAAATGATGCTTTGTTTCTAGGTGAGCTTTCTTCTCTTGCCCTGTTCCAGGAGGTATATGATGTTCTGGAACACACCATCTGCACCTGCATCATTCACATTTATCTGTGCCTTCTCCCCTTCTCTCCTATTTTGCTTACCCAAGCCTAACCTCTCCTCATTACCCAGGTCCTACTTCCCATGATGCCTTTACCAGATCTCTTTTTGGAGTATTCTCTTTTTGGAGTAAACAAAATATACTCTGTGTTTTCTAGGGGCATACCTTTTATAAACTAGACAAGATCAAGGGACATTTGACTAAAAATACAATATAAAACTCTAAAAGGTGTCTGCTGCTAAGAAGTGGGTTGTGGTATTACTGAGGTTCACTCAGGATGGATTTTCAGAGGAGGGCAGATGGAAAGGAAGAGGAGCAGGATCGAGATTGTTTCAGGCTCACAAAGGCTTACACACAGCTTTAAGATGGAATGGTGGGCATCCAGAGATATCCCGTTGGGAGAAATCCTAAAAGTTACTGATTGATGGGTTGAAGAACGTACTGGTGATTATGTTTTCTAATATTTTTTTGCAAAATGCGACTGATGGTCAAAATGCAAAATGAATAGCCTGCTTTAGAAATTTTAAGGAATGATATTGCTATGCAATAGAATTTAGAAATAAAAAAAAAAAAACACTTGTTCTGGGTCTTTGATATTCAAGTTCCATAAAGTGTAAAATCTCCTTTTAAATGAACTATTAACAATCCTCTCTCAATAGTTAAAGTAAATGCCAACTAGAAAAAAATGTAAAGAACTCAGAAATTTTTTCTTTCATTCATCAAAGTCTAGATTCAATAATGTAAAGAGACTAAATAAAAACTAGCACATAGATCATGTATGTTTATATGTAATATGACTATAAAATATAGTATGCATTTTTACTCTCCTTCTTTGCCTAACGTATTTTTGGTACTTTTCTGAGCTTTCTTGTTTCACAGAGAGCAAATTTAGTGCTTGTGACTTACTCAGATGACAACACCTCCCATAGTGTCCTGGCTCACACACACAGGCACCATACACCCTGTGGCAATGGCCACTGTTGGCACAGTTGCATTTCCTTTTGCAGTTCTTCCCAAAGAATCCTTTTGGGCATCCTATGGGGCAGAAGGACAAACAAAGCAAATATTAACCCACATGAAAACCTTGCCAGAGCTGTTATATGACATATGGAGCATGTAAAAAGTAAGGTGTTTCCAATCTGACGGAACTGAGGCAAGAGAGAATTTTTTAAAAATCACAAATAAGAATTTTTAGCCTATGTCTAAAATTCTGCAAGGACTTGCCATTGCTGCCAGGTTAAAACTCCAAACTTAAGATTCATGAATTTCTGCATTGGCTGACCTAACATGGTGCTAATATCCCCCTGACTGACTTTCGCTCTACCAACTGACCTTCTTCTGGTTCCTGTAACCTTACTCTTATCCACTTCAGAGTCTGGCAATATGTAACCCCCTCACTCTGGAATGCTCTTCCCTCACACTTTCCCTGTCTCATGTCTCTTCATTTTGCAAGCTTCTGCTTAAGCATCACTTCTCTAAAAGTTGGTCTGGGCCACACAGTCTGTATTTTCCTCATAATCTGACTGCCAAGCACACATTAATATTCAATTAGTAATACCTGCCGACATTTGTAACCTTTGTCTGCCTTGAACAACACTGAAAGATCCACATAAAAGGACTAGGGATTGATTGATTGATTTTGTTACCATATCATAATGCCTGGCACAGTGACCTTGCAAACACTTAATATGCATATTTTGAATAAATGAATAAATATTGTTCAGGAGAGTAAATAACTAAGATGCCAGTAGGAGCCTTCCTGTACCTCTCAGAGAGTTAAGTAAACCATCTCCCAAGGTCCATGAACTGTAAAAATCTAATAAACTCCCCATGATGGTTGGCAGTCCCCGATGACTTAGATCTTCATTGACTCTCTGCCTTCAGCTCAGGGGCCTGTACAAGCAATTTCTTTTTTATACTTTATCAACCTGTGCAAAAAAATGTGGCCCTTTCACTGGTTTCCATGAAAAATCCATACACATCACTCATTGGCATTTTGTGGGTTTTTCACCCATCATTTTCCTCTTTTTCTTTTTCCCTCTTTTCCTTTTCCTCTCTGATTTTCATCTCTATTCCTTTCTGGTTTGCCCAACCATTTTTTTCTTCATTGCCTTATCAGAGCAAATAAATTCTCTATAGCTCCTGTATTCAAACCTGCATGTACAAACTTGACTTTTTGCTCAACAAAAGTAACGACTTTTCCTGTACCAGGATTCACCCTACTTAGATCACAGCTGGAGATTTAAGTACCATTTATTTTGCTCTATTATACATGTCATCAGTCAAAGCAATTGTACTCTTGTACATATATTGACACTGCCTTTAACTTCTTCAGAAAAAAGGCTACCTTAAAAAATACAGATGCAACTTTCATTTAGTTTATTTCACAGTAGAAACCTCAAGACTTTAAAGAGTTGTCTCGTGTGACCAGCACTAGACATTCCTACCATGTTCACAGGTTTTCCCATACATCCCTGGGGTACACTGGCACTGCCCAGTCAGAGGATCACAGGTGCCTCCATTCTGACAATCACAGATGATCCCACACTCTTTCCCGCTGGTCTCTTGGGAACAAGCTATGAAGAAAATGAAAAAATTGAACAAGCAATATAACATATTTATTGTGATACAAATGGAGAAAAAAAATCATGTCTTCTTATTAGAATGGATATGGAGTAATTAAAATCTCTTTAATGTGCAGACCCAGGAAGTGTCTCCGATATGCCTCTAGTTTGGATAGTATAATCATTACTGGGGGATTCCTGATACAGCTCATTAAAACCATGACTGAGGTACTGCTAAGAAGGTTTATATGAAAAATTTACCTTGCTCCATAAACTCTAAACTTCACATTTTCAAAGTTTTGAGACCTTTGCTGTAATAACCTTAATGAGAAACTGCATCTCCTAATTTGAAAAATGTACGGAAATGTAGAAAAAAATGGCATGTATTTTTAACCAGGAATGGAAGTGAATAAGACTGTCTTGAAGGTCCTAAGGTATTTTCATCATCAAAGAATGAAGTCAAGCAAACTGTTCTGTTGGTTTTGGGGGAAGTGTTTCGAATTACAATAAAAAATAAGTTGAGAAAAATGTCCATAACTTTATTTTAATTTTAACTTGGTTAAATATAGCTATTGAGAAAATTTCAGTAAGCATTAATTGACATTTTATCATAATAGGCTAAATATTATATCACCTCCTCTCCCTAGCCACCCACACCATTCCAGATGCTAGTATGGAAACTTGGCCTCTTATTCACTTTTTTCTTTGCTTTCAAGCCCAAGGCTACTATGAAAAGAAAAGGCGAGGGAAAGAGAAAAACAAAAGGAATGAAAGAAGAAAAAAAACCTGACAACCAACTTTGGTTTATTTTGAAAAATATACCTGAAAAATAAAGCTAAAATTTTTTAAATAGCTTGCACACTATCTAGGTTATATCTAGGTTATGGCAAACTAACACTATTATCTGGCATTCCCCCACAAAGTGGAATATGATATCATACAGTACAAGAATTTGCTAAATACTTCATTAGCCTCAAACAACAATGATGGAGAAGCAAACTGAAGACAAACATGCCCCAAACCATAGCTGGATGATTCCAAGGAGTCATGAATCCTTCCCTCCATATATAACCCATTCATTTGTCATATGAAAATCCTCTTATCTTCTCTTTCTATTGGAATGAGTCTCACAGTAAGAAATTATATAGTCAATATAAAATCTCAAAATAAATGGAGTTTTAAAATATGTTATCAAAATTAATATGTGGTAATTTTTAAATTGTTTTATTATAATTACTTGGAAAACATCCTAAGTTAGCAAAACAGATATTTTCAACATAGATCAATAAAGATATTGAACTAGAAGACCTACTCAGTGGGAAAACTAACTTTTCAGATCTCTGCAGAAAGTTTTTTCTTTTTTACTTTCTCTTGCTGCATTTAAATATGGGTGATGAATGATTGGTCACTTCCACTTACTGCAACTTATATGGAATTTTAAGAAATGTTCTCACCGTATATTTTGGTAAAAGAATTAGTGAGCTATTTTTCCAATTTCCATTGTTTTGTTTTCATTTTTGTAAAAAAAAAATGAAAAAAAAAGACATAGAAGAAATTCAAAAAAAAGATATAATCTGCTTTCAGGGCCAGATTCTCCTGCACAGGGCTATTTGAACACTTAAAAGATCCTCAAGTTTCTCTAAACCCAAAGAAAGGGGTCGTCTTATTTTTATTTTATCAGCAAGTTTATTTTCAATATTTCTATATTAATTTTGCATCAAATATGTTTTATTTTGATGTATTTGAGATGGATTTTTAGTTTCATTTCCTCATGCTGCCATGTTAGAAATCAAGGTTTTGGAAGTTGCATATTTACCAACAAAACTTATAAATATTTACTTCCTAATAGGAGTACAATAACATGTATTTGATTCAAATTTTATATAGTTTCAGGTCAATGTTAAGTTTCAAGTCAATATAGCCGGTTGCTTCAATATTCCGTTTTCTTCATTTATTCATTCATGTACTAAATGCCTCCAATCTGTAGAAACATGAAAAGGACCTGGCCAATGAGTTTTCAATTTAGTAAGACAGACAAACAGGAACATAGCTGATTCTAATTGAATGTAGAGAGGGAGAAAATGACTTTAAATCCACTGAAATATAAATAGTTGTGGTTAGAGGTGGGCCGTCAAAAAAAGCTTCATACAAAAGTGGCAATAGACAAAGATGGCTGGTTAGCAAAAGGCACAAAGATGAAAAGGGCAAAGCAATGAATAGCGAGTGGTTTAGTTTGCTGAAAACGATAAGCTGGGCAAAGAGTTATGATTAAGACAAAAAGCAAAACGGATTTATGAAGACCTTATCTTAGATGGTTGCCAGCAAGTAGATCAGAAGTGTATGCTTTATGTATCAGGAAATGGGGCATCCAAAGTGTTTTTGAGCAGCAGAGAAACATGCTTGAGGATGATCCATAATACCCTAACTAGTAAACTTTGTTAAGCCACTTCACTATGTTATGACCCAAGCTTTGTATGTGTCTCCTGTTAGAAACAGTATTTGTGCTCTTTCTTCTTCTATGAAGGAGGGTCAAAAAAAAATCTGCTCCTACCATCTTCCAAGCTAATCATAAAGACTAAAAAAACTTTTTTATTAAAAATGTTGTAAGGTAAATTTAAAAAGAGAAAGAGGAAACAAAAATAGTTAATATAATTTTTTTATTACTTGGCAGTTTTAGTACCTGCAAGTATACTTTCATTTAAAATATAAAGGAAAAATTTAGTAGAGTTATCAGTTTTTAAATCTTTGATATTTTCTCAGGAGAGACATAAAAAAACTTAAAAGTATCATTGGCTGTACTAACATATTTTGAAAAGAAGAAGAAAACACAAACAGAAAAAAGCAGCAGTCTGGCAATCCCACTAATCACAGTTTGTAGCACAACTCCTTTCTCTTTTTCTTTTCTTTCTTAGCTTGCCAGGGCCTAATGATTTATTTAAATAAAGGGATTTTGATAGGCCTAGAATATTAGGATACTTTGTTAACTTTTATGTTCCACAGATAAAGGAGAAACAGCACATCAGGTTTCCTAGGGAACACAAAACCTACCTCCTTTTTTTGCACATGTTCATTCTAAAACCTCAGTGCCTTATAGACATTCTTTACATACAACAAATAAATCGGTTTCTCACCCGTATCAATTTCTTACCTTGCTAAACCCTTTTAGGGAGAACAAGCATAAAGGAGAACTCATCACCAGTCGTTTACAAGTAGGAGAGGAGAACATATCACCCTCTTAGCAATTCTTTAGGGTATCACTTACTTTCATTACAAAGAATGCCACCCCAACCAGCTGGGCAGGAGCACCCACTCTTTCCTTCCCAGCATCTGCCTCCATTCATGCAGTCCGCACAACTCAAACTGCATTCATGTCCAAAGGTGTGATCTAAACAGACTGTAATATGATACCATTTTAGTTAGCTCATACTGTTCATATCACCGAAAGTGAAGAACACTTGATTTCACACACCACACACACACACACACACACACACACACACAATGATTCCTGCGCATATTTCTTAAAGAGTCCCAGAAAAATACATGAACAAGAAGATATCTTTTATAAACTCTATAAAATAGTTTTCCTTTTCCAATGATAATATTGAAATATAGAACCTAAAGAATATTTAGAATATTTAAGAAAGTAAAATAATCAATGTTATTGACACTCACTTTTCCTCCCAGACTTTTTATGGAAAGATTTCCCACCTTCATCCCAAGTAAACCTTTTCATTGAAATTTAGTATACGTGCAGAGAAGTGCACAAATCTCAAATGTACACTTTATGCTTTTTTCCATAAGGTAAACAATCTCATTAAATGCCACCCAGATCAAGATATAGAATATCGCCAGCACCCCAAAAACTCAAAGGTGACTTGATGATTCTTAATCACTAGCCTCACAAATTAAGCACACTCCGGATTTTTATCACCATGGATTATTTTTCCTTATTTTTGATCTTTATTTAAATGGAACTGTAAAGTATGTACTCTTGTTACCAAACTTCTTTCATTCAATACAATGTTTGTGAGACTCACCCATATTGTATGTACACTAGTTTTCTTTTAAAGGCTATATAGTATTCTATTACATAAATGTACCATAATGTGTTTTTTCCATTCTATTCTCTAGAGAAATTACCTTAACTGAATAAGAATGAAGATAATTGACTTCAGCTCTTTTAAGGATTACTTTATTTCAAGTTTTGCCCCTGTTTCTAATGAGGTCTTTCAGATGTCTCAATTGAAAGTCTGTTATATTGAGCAAGCCCTCTCTTTGGCAGATCCTGAGCTGCCAGTTCTACCTCCCCATCACCATGATACTGCTGATAACTGTACTTAGCTCTTTGCCCTCTTAGCAGCTGCCTTTTAGATTTCTTGGCTTGTCTGCCTACACAGCCCATACATTAGCAAATGGCTCAAGGAGAAAGAAACAGATGGCCCATTTCACTTGCCTGAGTTTCTTTTCTCTCTAGATTTTGGTCACTCAAGTTCTGACTGCACTGGTAGCGCTGCACTATTTCCATTCAGATGTTGAGTAGACAAAGTATCAGGAGTTGAATTAAGAAACATGAAAGCATTTTTGCTTTTATGCAGATGTATTTATTGATATTATTTTATGGTTCACCATAGCATAAAAATGTTTCCGCCATTTTACTGAATGCACTCTGAGCAATCATTAAGCTCTGACACTGTTAAAATAACAGCAAACAGGAAAAAAAAAAAAGAACAGCTCCGTTTTACAAAGAAAAGAGAAAGAAGCAGACTGGCTGCAAACTGTTCTTTTGAAAGAGGTTATGCTAATTTATTGTGATCAGAAGTGATTTGATGCTTGAGTTCTGATGCGTGGATATACGTGTATAAAAAAAACTGCTCACATTTTTAAAGATATTTTCTTGGTCCACTTGAGCATATTGAACAGTTGATTCTCGGCATTTTTAAAACTAGGGAAAATCTAGACTTTAAAGCTGTTCAAGGTACATTTTAACTATATGAAGTGACTTTTATTGAAGTTTTAAGAGTTAGAACTAAAAGTCTCAATCCTTCTCCCTATTATGTTAATTTAAAGATATTTTTTCAGCACCATTTCACTGTATTTCATTTCAACAGCACCCCATCATCCCATACCCCTACTTCTATGTATATCTACATAGCAACCCTTTATTGTGCAAAGGGAAGAAATATTAAAAATATGATTGATTTGATAGAAAGCTCTGAAGAAGTGATTTTGTCCTGTTTTCTTGCTAACATAATACTAAAACATTTAATGGCATTAAATATGGATAATGAAATTGTCTATAAAGGAATTTATGTGAATTCTCTAAAAATAAAAAGGTGACTACAATGAGATACTCACCAACTTTTTGCAAAGCAGTCAGTTCTTGTATATCTTTTTCGTCTTCCTCCTCATCTTCTTCATCTTGGTGGGTGGGAGGCAGAGAGGCAGCAACATAATGAAGCAGCTGAGATGTGCTCTTGAACAGAAGGTCTGCGAACCTCACGACTTCTAATTCCTCTTCTTCTTCCTCTAGCTCCTCATCATCTAAAGCTAAGACCACACAGAAAAACGCCTGGATTCAACATGCTGGTTAAAAGAAGGAACAACCGAGCAAGGGTTGATGAGAGAAATGAGAGAGTTTGAACTAGACAGCCAAGGCAGGGGGCCACTGAAAGGTAGGACTCTTTGAGGCCATTTCAAAAAGTCTCTTGTAAATGAAGGTGAGAAGCAGCAAGCACAAAGCTGAAACTGGAGCAGACAGAACAAAAGGAAAAGAAAGATCTCAGTCTATGAAGAGAGAAAGGGGAGGACAGGTTGAGTTAAGAAATATGTGGTCTCCATTGCTCCTGAAGGACAAAATGGGGATGAAAGTACTTTAGAAGAGGTACAATAAAATTCTTGACAGTGACTTACAGATGCAAGTTTTCCCATCACTTCCAATTCTGTAGCCTTCTTCACAAGTACAGTTATATGTTCCTACTGAGTTAATAGTTGATCACAGACTGTGCTGATATCCAGACACTCATCCATATCTAGAAAAATTTAAACAATGTCTGCTTTTGAGCACTGAGAGGTAAAATGGACATTATGAACTTACAGCCTATTTGTGTTGCTCTTGTCACCCTATTAAGCAATAATAATGTATTATCATCTATCAAATATGGTCCCCAAATTCTTTCTCAAGTATATCCTGCCAATTATTTTCTTTCACTCAATTCCAAGTTTATTATAGTTTATTTACATGGACAAGGCTTTTCTGAGACCTTGTTCATGAGGTTTTGATGAAGAATTTAAAACAATATAAATTTGATGGTCTCAGGTTGTGTACTATTTTGTGTCGTATTCATTCATTCTTAAATTATTCAATATTTGTGATGAAGCATTTATTTCATCCATAATTCTGTACAAGGTTTGTGGAGAATTTCAGAGATGGAAAAAACCTAGACCTTGACCTCATTTGAATTACATATATCCATGTCTGAGCCCAGCCTTGTGTTCACAATACTAAAAGGTCATTTATGAAGCTGAGCTTCTAAGCTTTGCCTCAGAATGTGGATACCTTTACCATTTGGATATGTGTACCCAAGTACATATGTTCATGCCATACAATCATCTCTTGGCTCACTCTGCTCAAGAGCAGATGGTTGATGAAATTCAAATTATTTTTGGCCCTGTTAATTGTATGGAATGTGGTAAATGGTTATATACTCTACTGTGGTAAATGTAATATATTCTACTGTGTTTAGAATGTATAGATATCATAATTGTGTGTTTTTTGTTATTATCTATATTGTAAAGCTGAGGAGTTCGGCATGTATATGGAGAAATATACCTAACATACTCAATAGAATTCAAGAATTTGTTTCTTTAGGCAAAGAAATACTACCTTTTTTTCTGAGGCATCAAATTCTTCTTGTGTTATTTGTTATTAAAAAAAAGATGCCAATTATCATGTTTGCTTTGATTTCAAAAAAAAAAATTCTTCATAAAATGGTAATAATGATCATTAAATTAAAATTTAAAGATTACATATAAAATAAATATTAAAATATAAATGATAGCAATGATTTAAATGAGCTGTTCCTAATGTAATGGTTTAAAAAAGTGAATTAACGGTACTCACTAAATGCAAAATCTCCTATGATATTTCAAACAAGTACATAATGTAGAAATCATCTGAAAGGTAAGTGAACCAATTTTAACAAATAAGTTAGAAAATTGTAAAGTAACGTCTTAAAATTTGCATTAGCTAGATTAATATCAGATATATAAAGGATTCTGATACAGATTTAGACAGTGGCGGCGATGAACTGGCAATCCTTTTGCTACCGTTCTCTAATTAAAATGATTTTCAGCCACCAACTTTCTAATACCAGTCAAACTTGCCATGAGTAATTTCTATGGCACTGTGCTATGCCATGCCAGAATCTCTCACTTGCCTATATACATTTAATTAGGTAAAAGGGATTATGGGCCAACGAGTATTGTAATAATAGTTAATTCTAGTTGAGTGATTTCTCTATGTCAATCACTATACAAAGCACTTTACATTTATTACCTTCCTTTCTTTACCACGTATTATTATATTCACTTTCCTGATGAGGATATGAGGCTCAGAGCAGTTAGAGTCACTCAAGTTCATACAATAGTAATAGTAGAACTACATAGAAATCCAAGTCTCTTTGGTGTCAAGTCCTTCCCTTTCTCACCCTAATCGTCTTCCTCAGATGTTCCTCCTTTACTGATTGGCCCATCACATTGGTGATCCAATGTTAGATGTTAGGAACTTACTATCACATACACAACCATCAGAACTGATCTGAAAGCCTTCCTGACAACTGCATTTATAGCCTCCAAAATAGTTGATGCAAAGCTGGGCACAGCAAGCTTCTCCACTCTCACATTCATCAAGGTCTGAAGGGGAAAAGGACATTTCTGTTGTTTAGGACACAGGAATTTAGCTGGCCTTATAGAAGTGCTGACAAGCCTCATTTCTAAATTAAAATTGTGTTGCTAATTATTTTCTATTTCTCAGGTTACATAGTACAGACATCAAAGAAACTCTAAGACAAAAAGAATAAAGCCCATATTTGAGTTCGTTTCTTGCATGCTTCTCCTAAGCCTGCTATTTATTTTAAAAGTATGTAAATAATCTCAAATGCATTAATAAGCACAGGAAAAGAGATCTCTGCTATTTCTCCAATTTAAATAGCAATCTGATTAAATAAATAGAATTTGAAGAACAACAACAACACAAAGAAAGCTTGAGAAGAACCAAAACATTCAGAGGAGGCAGTCTTAGACTCAATAATGTGTTTATTCATCTAGATCTTTAGATGAAAGAGTATTTCCAAGCAAAAGGAATTCAAACAACTGGGAAAAGAAATGGTAACTATAATTCTGAGTGAGGGCAGATAGTCATTTTAAATATTATGCCTTAATAACAGACTATTTCAGAGCATTTGCTTGAAGTTTTCGAAGATGCGTGAGTTCAGGTTTTTTATTACCACTGGCAACACCATTACCCTGGCATGTTCTAGCAGACAAACAGCTTTCTAAACGATGCTCTTTAAGTCTCCTTCAGCACTATTATTCTAGAATTATATAAATGTTTCTTCCTAAGACATAATTGCCTGGGGAAAATAAAAATGTACCAGAAAATGTCAAATTAAAATCTTTTAGCCAAAGAATAATCTGTTTGGCTTGAGTTTTGAGGTGATCGCTTCTACCATAATTGGCTAAGAAGTAGGAACAGACTCTTCACCCAATGCTTCTCTTAGGCTAGATACCTGGCAATTTTGTGGTCAGGATTTTTGGCAATAGGCCCTTGGTTCGAGCTATTAAGTTAGGTGGCTTGTCAATGCTGAGTTTACAAAATCTCATTGTTCCATAACTACATGAGCTGCCACAGATTAAAAGGTCGGTGTCTCAATTAACCTTGGAAAGGGTACCAACGTAAGAAAATGCAAACAAGAGAAAGGAAGGAAAAAAAATGCAATCAATCAAGGTGAGAGGTCTCCATAAAATATCTAACTGAAGGTCATTTAGACACAAAACATTCTTTCTTCTGTAAAATGCCACCAATTGTGTTACAAAATTTTAGGTGATATTTTTTTCTCTCTTATATTAAGCCATCTTTTGTCTTTTGGATTAACTAGCATGAATATGGAGGGCAAAAGTACTTTAAAAATTTTAGTTTTATTTCATCTAAAACATTATCTTTTACGTTGTTGTTTTCTCAAGATTTTGAAAAAGGGTTCTCAAATACCACCGGAGCCTCCAAACCTACACGTCTCAGGATTCCCTGTTTTCAGCTACAAGGAACATGATTACATCACAATGAAAAAATGAATTCTTCAATATATAATTTTACGACCCATTTGGAATTATTCTTCTATTTTCATTCTTCTGGGGCTACTTCTAGCTTTTGTCATGCATAGCATCTTCAGTCTGGACGTCATTTGAAACCCCATCATCCTTACATCAGAAGCCTTCCTTAAAATAGCTTCAACCCTTACATCACCAGTTTCCTAAATTTCTTTTCAGATTTTATTTAGTGAGATCTTTGTTTCCTTCTGTTTACTTTTAATTTTCCTCCTTTCTGATAATCATATTTTTCTTACATTGATCAATATGCCAAATACTGCAACATTGTAGAGAAATTTGCCTGTTCATAAAAATTAAGCCCTAATCAAAAATAGACCATAAATGGTAGTCAGGCAAAACAATTAAACATTTCAGTATGGCATCAGAAAAGTACCAAAAATAAACCTTGAAAAAAATTGATCTTCTATATCTGACGCCCATACATAGTCTCTGAAAAAAACTCCAAATAAATGTTTTTCTAATAACTATCAATTGTTAAATGTAGTGAACTTATCGCTAATCAGACAGTTGTATTTTCCATAGCTGTCTTTCAAATTATGTCAACATATCCCTAGATTTTAGCCCTAATAAAATTTCACATTTGGGAAAGACTGATTGACCATTTGCAGACTGGGTGACTTATTTTCACATTTATTTGTACAGTCTCATATATAAAAAAGTTGATCCTAAAATAAATTCAAAAGGAAAGTCCTTAATTTTTTTCATGTATGAATGTTTTTACAAAGCATCCATGGCCTTAATCTGTTCTCAGGAGAATAAACAAAGTATATGTACACTCCAGACAAATCATTGCCTTACTCTAGTGAATATTTGGTCGTTAGGAATGCGTATTATTTATTGTTGAGAAATGAAATAAACTTGAGCTATAAAAAATACAACATTGTCACGTTGACTACTGAAAACTCATAAATATGCAATTTCTTACATTTCGACCCTGGCAGATGTTATTTTTTTTCCTAGTTGTAAATAAGAACTTTACTGTATTATACTTTTCAAAAAATAAGGAGAGATATCAAATTATACATTTCAAACAAAAGATATTATGAAATCCCAGTTTCCCTTATCCAACAATCAAAAAAGGAAGAAAGATAGGTAGGAAGGAAGGAAAGGAGAAAAGAAGAGAGGAAGGAAATAAGAAGGAAAGCACTTTTATTTTTTCCAGAAATACAAATGTTAGCAAGGTAGAAAAATACAAGCATATTTTTCATTACGTAAAAAGAAGTCAGGAAAGCAAATGGTTTCACTAAGCTAACCACTGTAGACTCAGAAAAACACACAAAGCAATGTTGGATCAAGAACTACAAGTAATGATATTGTTTTGGTTGAATAATTTATGAAACCAGAATACTTCAAAATCCCTTGAAGTTCACTCTGTCACATCATAGTGCTACAGTAAAAAATTGCAAATACTTAGACCTTTGAAATTCACCTCCTCTTTTATTATATTCCAATTTGTCTCTAACCATATTGAGAAGCATACAATGGTCAAAGGTTATTTTTAGTATTCATACCATAATTTTTAATAAAGGTGATATAAAGTGTCACAAAAGAAAACAAATTATGATATCATAATTCTCAAATGATAGTAAATTGCTTTAGGGCCTCTGGGTCTCTCAGATCCAGAGCACATAATAGTTTGATGCACACTATCCCTATTTTTTTAGTAGCTAATTATTTTTTCTCAGAACCTAAAGATTAAACATTTTATTATGAAGCAAGTCTGGAGTAGAATTTAGTTTTCTCATTGTCCCAAAGATGTAAGTTCTAATAATATCTTTAAAAAGTTATCTATTAAAAAGGAGTTTGAGCTTTAATTTCCAAAGAATGATATCTTTAAAGTGTTCTTTTGGAATATAGCTTCCTGCCTTACCAGTACTGAACATGCATCCAAACCATCACCAAGCTGAGAACCAATGAATGTAATTTAGTTTCTGCTTGAGGTGGAGAGGAGTAGGGTATGTGGTAGCACTTGTTTGAATTACAAATTACATTAAAGGGTTAGATAGGCCTTGGAATATTTTCCTGAGGTAAAACTATTAAATCCATATATTTTTTAAATGTTTAATTCTCCTTTAACTTCAAAGTACATATCTAAACATAATGATGTCTTCTGCTAAGTAGTATTTGTTTTACCTTTATGCACTAGCCAGAGACACCTTTCAAATTAATTATTCTTGTCGTATGAGAGCTGTGGCTCACATTACAGCAATTAAGTATTAGAGAGGAAAGGGCTAAGTGAATCCAGGGCAACTCTGAAGGAAGATGGCATTTACCATACATTACCTATGCATGTTTTCTCATCTGGATCAAGCTGGTGTCCATGGTTACAGGAACAACGGGGCCCACTAAACGTATGCTCACAGTGATGGGAACAACCACCATTGTTCTTTTCACAGCTATTGACAATTTCCAATTCAATCCCTTTCCAAACAAGTAGAAGATGGTTATTAGCATAACAACAGAGAAACTTGAATATATGTCAACAACAGACACACTCTGTTGGGAGGATGACAAACTTTACTGGAAATTTATCAACATTCTACACATATAAAAGTCAGAGGGCTATTAAACTGTGAATGTCTACATAATATCAAAGTACTAATAAACCTATAAATAATGTTAAGTTGATGAAGTGATGCAGATGTGTAATTTGTCTACTAGTGGTTGTTAAACACTTACCTTAAAGAACACTTACCTCTGGGAATCCTCAGTATTTTCAGGATATAAAAAAATGTGTGTATTGAATCAATAATCAGAAAGCAAATAGGTTGTTTGCCAGCTGACATTTCTGTTCTCAAGCTAATGGTATGTTATTATCTGTCCTTTTCAGAGGCTATGAGCACTTTAAAATATGGTTAAAAATAGAATAAAGTATGAGCACAAAATCAATGAATTAGTTGACCATATTTAACTAGTATTGTGTTAATGTATTAATCAGGTTTGAGGAATATTGTAAACATAGTATTACTCTAAAAACTAATTTGCTGTTTCCAGTACATTCTAATTTGGGGTATTTTGGGCGACATCAACCTAAGTATATGGGTGCCAAGTGTACTGAGTATACAGACATTATAATCAATCATTTTCTAAGTGAGGAAATGAGAAATTTAAAACTGCTTTGTTTCAGTGTACAGTATATTTAGGTATTCTGCTATTTTTACCATTGGCCTCTATTGTTCTTCATTATGTTGCTTGGATATACCTCACATTAATGAGACTGTCTACATTTGTTCATTTCTTTCCATTTATAATTCCTGAATCCTTTGGAAGAAGAAAGATGAGAAAGAACAGGACAAGGGTGCTTAAGATTGTGGTACTTACGAAAAGCCTACTTCACTGTTGAAATTGCCTAGGTATCTGCTATAGTTCCTGCATAGTTACAGCAAGAAATCATCTTCCCCCTCATCCCTGGCCTTCATCTATGGTAGGCAGCAGCCTGATGTGTCCCAGAGTACCCAGTGCACACCCCTGTCGTTGTGCTCATCCCTCTGTGACATCGTTATCCTGCATTACTTAGCTGATAACAGATGTTCAAAAATAGATTTTGAATAATGGAACAAACAAAAAAGGATTATGCTAATCAATTTATTGTTGAAAATAAGAACTCCTTCGGGTTTAGAAACAGCTAGTTTAGGACTGAGAAAAACTGGAAAGCTAAAGGAAAGACTGAAATAACAAAAAGAAATATTTTTCATGATATGTTAACATATACTCTTTAGGGAGACATCTTTCAAATTTTGGTTCCTATTCTTGTTATTTTTTTGTGATCGATGTGGCTCTAAGACTTCTGGTGGTAATTTATTTTAAATATAAATGACATTATTGTAACTTAATTAAAAATACATGGGACTTAAACAATGGCATATTCAGATCTATAACTGCCCACTAGAAGTAAGCTAAGATTTTGTGTCTTTGATACAGGTGATAACATTTAACCATAGTACTTAAAAAATTACACTTTAAAAAACTTTTGATAAGACCTCTTGTAGATTCTCATAAATAGCAAATAATTATTTACTTGATACATTTAATGCATTAAATGCACATAGTTAAGTTCAATTACATAGTGCTAATAATTTGGTGAAAGTCTTATTTAACCATGCTGAATCTGAAATTAAAAAATTTTTAATCACAAGACTGTGATAGTTCATTCATAGCACACTATAGGGATTCGATGTTTATGCTATACAGTGTTTTGAGAGCCTCTGAAAAGAAATTATATAAATATAAAGTATTGTTTTCCCAAGACAGAGTTAAAACAATATTATCCTAAAATATACTTGTCATATGAAAGACACATAATTCATTGTTAAACATTACCATGCTCTGAAAACATTTACTCCACCTACAGCTTTTGAAACAACTCAAAATACCAGTTTTCATCAAGAAAGTTTTGCATTCCACTTAGTAAATATTGAGGTCTGGTAGGAGCTGCACAAAGAACTTAGCCAAATAGTCACATAAGGGAAATAAATATAAAACTACACTTCTACCAAATGTATTCAACTCTAGGGCAAATTGCTTTCCCAAGTAAATTCTACAGAAAACCTGTACCTCATAACTCATTAGCAATAACAGCTCCCTTTTTCATGATAACTGAGAATGCACGAGTCAGATTTCAAGAGATTTTACTCCAGGCATTTGTAAAATGCTCCTACACCTCTGGCCACATTAAAAAGCCAAAATATTAATAAGAAGGTAAAACCCATCCATATTTCTCTCTGCCTGAAAGGATTCCTCAGGGCATTAAAAGAAAAACTCACTTCAGAAGCTGTATCCTAATTAGTTCGTTCTTCTCTCCCATCTTATTTACTTTGCTTTTTAAAAGATATCACTGTAGCAAAATTATGCTGTCTTTAAGCAGTAGAAATATACCAACAAATCTTAAGATTTTACTGGAAACCCAGGCATTAAAAACATAGAATTTTATTCGGTAGAAAAGAATGAAGAATTAAGTGGCCTTAAGAATGTCTCTTTATGAAAGAGCTTAGTTAAAAACACAAAATTATTTATTCCATTTATTATTACCTTTATTCTTCTCCCCAATTAAAACTGATAAAGAGACATATAACATCTGAAAATATATGAACTTGAAAGAATAGTGTGTTTGGAGCTTAAAGACCCTAGTTCAAGACCCAGTTCTATCACTTATGAATTTTTACCATTAAATTTTTGGCTTCAACATTAAATGCTAAGATGTGGAGAACTGGGAAGAACAGCTTTGGAATGAGACTGGAAATCAGCAGTTTTGTTTTGGACCTTTCACGTTTGCAATGCCTATCAGTCAAGCAAGTAGAGATGCTGAGTACATAGTTTGATATATTCACATATGGTTAAAGAAAAAGAAAAATGGAAATAAAAACTTGACATTAAGAGAGGGGCCAAAGATGAAGAGGAAAACTAGGAAAGTGTGAAAGCATGAGAGAGGAGAAAGTATTTCAAGAATAGGGGTTAATCATCTGTGTTGAAAGCTGCTGAGAAGTATAATAGGATAAAATCAGAGAAGGTAATGTGCAGTCTGGTAACATGGAGGTCATGGGTCACCATGGAGATGTAGAGGTGATAATCTTGTCTTGGATGATGAGAAAATGCAAGATAAAGAGGAAGACATTGGCAAAATCATAAAAATTCGCTGTGAAGGTAATCAAATTAACACTCTAGTGGGATGTAGGCTTATCTGGGGGTATTTAAAAGACAGGAGTTATTGGGCCATGTTGATAAGTTGATGAGAACAATCCATTAGATAACCATAATAGCAAAGATCTAGGGATAATGAGAAAGAATGGAATCTAAAGTACAATGGAGAAGATAGCCTTTGATAGAAGCAGGGCCACTTCCTTCATATTAATTGGGGCGAAGGGTTTTCTTTACAATTTTATGAAATGTTTCAGGTTACTTGCTAGCTTAAATGGTAGTTTGCACCCATTTTATTTATGACAAAAAAGACAAAGTAAGAATAAAGGCAAAAGAGAGGTGATACAAAGATTTAGAAGAGAAAGAGAAGATGGTAAACATTCATTTTGACAAGTATGAAAGTGGACATGCTCTGATAGTATAGATTTGTCCAGCCATGTTGCCTAATCATTTAAGATTTATGGTCCTGAATTTCAAATAAAATCAATGAACATGGTTGTGTTTTAAACATAAAAAAAACTTACCTGCTAAGATATAGATATGAAGTATAGAAAAAAGGGGAGAGGTCCCTGAGAGAAAGGTAAGGTCTGATGATAAGGAAGAAAAATAAATTGCTGGTATACCATGATCACATAAACAGCAAAGATACAGAAATCAGCCAAATAAATTAAAAAAAAAATCTGTCATTTGAAAAAGGAGAGAATACGTAGAGGATGGGTGAGAATAGGAAATACTGAAGTAGAGATCGTGGGACATGAAATAATCTGTATCAGATAGTTTTAAGTTTAGTAAAGGAGTAAGTGTGTTCAAGTACAGATTGAGCGGCAGATCAGTGGGGAAGATATGAGAGAAGAAAATAGCTACAATAGCTATTAATAGCAGCTAATAATTCAGCATATTAACATTTTAATTTATTTATAATAAGGAATGAATTAAATTGTATATCTGAGCTTAGGTGAGGAAGAAGCTAAGATCAGATGATGTGGATCATAATTTTTTGAAGAATAGGAGTAGAGAGATGAGTCAATGAAAGAGAATGCAAAGTTGTAAGGAATTGCTTAAATAGGCAAGATGGAAATGAATAAATAATGGGAGGAGGGGAAAGGCTAACACAAAAGGTACCCTTTAGAGTATCGAATGTGTCAGATGTTTTACTACACTCTAGACCTGCTCCTAGGACTGCTGGTTCCTTCATTCCTGTTACTTCCTTTTTCTTAAGGTTTACATTGGAGTTACCAGTATTCAATCAATACTGCATGGCAGAGATGATGGAAGAAGGCAGACTATTCACCAGGAGAACCATGAGTACGAGGGAACCCAGTAAGAAGACCTGAGGCTTAGTCCTTGCCATCTACACTGGGGATCATTATGCCAGCCTCTTTCTATTAACCCTGGGCCACTGTTTCTTCAAAATAAAATGAGGGGTTTGGAATTCTAAGCTTTCACCCTTAACTCACCCCCGTGGAAAACATTCTCAGGAGCATCTGCTTTGCAAGATATTCAGGGTCATTCTTTTATTACTCTTGTTCAATATTTGTCAAATGCCACACATTTTCAGGGCTGTGACTGTTACCACTTACTGTAACACTGTTTTTCATCAGCTCCCATCTCAAAGCCAGGGTGGCAGGCACAAGTGAAAGATCCAACTGTGTTTACACAACGATGGCCACAGTGAGCAAGCCCTTCCACAAACTCGTTTATGTCTGCAGAGAGAAATACACAGAAGCTATGTCTTTGGAGCTTGAATAAAACTTTATGTGTAAACTATAAAAATGAACTAAAGCATCCATTTCTTGAACTGCAATATCAAGGGTAACAGTAAAATACCACATAGGCTCCATATTTGTAAATAAACTAACTGCGAATGACATTAATTCTAGTGTTGGTCTTATGCTCTCATTTATTTCTATCTATTAAAACCTTCTAGTATCTATTAATTTGGGGGAGGAGAAAACAAATTAAAATATAGACCTTATTTGTCTGCTAATAATACAGGTAGAAGTCGTACTTTGTCTTCAGGAATACATACCACATTCTTAACTAAAAATGATACCTCTCTGACTTAAGGTAGACAGTATGTGTGGCCTTAGATTAGGTGGATTTGGGGGCCTTCATATGTAGCAATTCACAGTATATGTTGTACATATGATTATTACTGGTCAGTGCTATTTAAACCTTTTTTCCATTTAGAAAAAAAAAATGCATCTCACATTGGAATGCTGTTTTCTAGGATTTGACATTTTCAGTGATCGAACTACTAAAAACAGAATGCTATAAATAGAATGATGTCATTTGTTTCCAAACACTATCAATATACTACAGCAATACGAAAATAATAATAAAAGTGAGATATTTCATGGCAAACTTTAGGAATGAGGTTGGGACCGTAATCTGCGAGTTATCTTGGGGCAAACCAGAAAAGGTTTAAATAGTGGTGCCCTCTCTCCTTACACCAACAGACAAGTTTATTCAGTGTCACTTCATTGTGTGGCCCAGGTTGTCCCTGGTCCTTCCCTTTAAATGGATAGGTTTCATCATCATTTTTCTCTACTAAAACTTCCTTCTTGTCCTGTCCTGCATATCACCCTTACCAGGGTGCTTAAGAGAAATACTCATTCATGTAAAACCCTAAGTAAGCAGTAATCTGAGGGATAGACTTTCTAGGAATAATGCACCAGCTTTTAAAATAAAAATTTGAAAGAAATTATATATACATAGAGATATATTTATACATGTATATATTTGTCAGTTTTCCACAAATATTTAACAAGAGCCTATTCCATACCAAGAGCTATGTAAACAGAAGACCAAAGCAGATATATTATTTGCCAGAAAAATGTGTTAACATAATCTACAGAAAATTTTATCTTAGCTTTGGCTTTAAAAAAAAAAAACTAAACATCAATTTTTATGTCTAATTCTTTTTCATTTTTTCAAAGTGTTGATCAGTCCCATAAGACAGGAAACATTTTGGCATTTTCATAATTAATCCAAATAAACTGTTTCTCATGTTATGAAGATGTCATGATAAAAACGAAAGATTATTTGACTATTCAGAAGTTACTAAAACAAAGACTGTCCCATAGGAATAACTTCACTTATCAGTTCTGTTCATGGAGTAATTTATCACTTTCATCTTTGAAGTATGTCTGTTTTGCCATTTCTAGGAAAGAGAAATATGTAAACTTCTATTTGCAAAATTTCTTCTTCTTCTTCTTCTTCTTCTTCTTCTTCTTCTTCTTCTTCTTCTTCTTCTTCTTCTTCTTCTTCTTCTTCTTCTTCTTCCTCCTCCTCCTCCTCCTCCTCCTCCTCCTCCTCCTCCTCCTCCTCCTTCTTTCTTTTTTTTTTTAATTTCAATTATTCCTTACTTCTGAGAACACTCATTTGGACCCACTTGCTTTTCAAAGCTTATTCTCACCTTCTGTAGCCTATAATAAAAAACTCCCTGTGTGGTTATGAAAGGTTTTGAAATATTAATTTTGGAATTCACTTCAGAATGAGAAACAGAAACAAAAAGTATTAATTCTGAAACTACACCAGCCTTTTATTTGTAACTAAAAATTTCACTGAGTTTTTATAGTATCATAAAAATACCTTTCAGAATTATCAAATAAGAATACAAATGTTCCTTTGTAAGCATAAATGAAAACACCTTTCTTCTAGCTGTTCTGACTATTCAAACTGAATTACCACAAAATTTCAAACAATTACACAATTAAGCCATCAGCTTCGACTTCCTACCTTCACAAGCCTTTTTGTCTTCAGACAGCTGGTAGCCTGGGTGACAGGCACACCTGGCCACTCCGTTCTCACTCTGACAGATGTGGGCACATCCATTCCCACCTGTGCAGGGGTCCATCTCTAAAAGCAATTAAGCAGTGATAGTTAGCAATTAATTAACTTTAGAAAGATATACAGAGTGGAATGGTGGAGAAAGGTAAAGAGAGAATTGGGGCCACTGGGTTTTTCACATAGAGGTGGTAAGAACTCTTGAAAATTCCCACTTTCTGATGGAACTAATTTATCAAAAGGTGTGTGATCTGAAATCTGTACTAATCTAAACATGTATCAAGGCCAAAGCAAAATTAGCTTAATTTTACTCTTTTCAAAAGTATATTTGCCGCCCAAAGTTAAATAGTCGGCAGAAATGCCTCCATATACTTTTGCTTTTTCTCTTCTTCTCTCCCCATCTTTTCTACAACTTTGAGTAGCAGAATCATCCTTGGAGAAACCTTTTTACCTCTTCTACATTTCTTCTGCCTTTTGATAAGAAACCATGGTGGAGGAGAAGGCCTACTGGAGACACACGGGAGAGTCTTAGCTACAGCTACCATGGAAATGAAATAAATTCAGATTCCGCTGGAATTAGTCAGCTGGCCTCCTTCTCTCCCTCACTTGCTCTTGTCTTAGTATTAGATATATTCTCTGAAAGTCTAAAGCAATGTGAAACAACACATTCTATAAGGATACTACCATACAGAGCTTATCAATTTATGAATTAAGTGATTCTGGTCTGACTCTGTAAATCCAGCCTTCTCTACATTACAGGCTGCTGGGGTGGGACTGCAGAATTTCTACTCCTTCTCTCCCCATACTTAAAAAAATACACAGCATATAAAAAACAAAACAGTATGTACATCCACTTTGTCCCTGCATTCTCCCATTTTTAACCCAACCACTACCACACATAATTGGTTTCATGCTTTCATTAGTTTCTTGTAAATCCTTCCAGACTACGAAAATATGTAATACAAGTATGTATGTATGTATGTATGTATCTATCATCTATCTATCATCTATCTATCTATCTATCTAATCACTTAGCATCTATCTATCATAGATATTATATACACTGTTCTGCTCCTTGTTTTTATAGAGATTGAGTTGAATTTGTAGATCAAATTGGGGCAGTATTGTCATTTCAACAATATTAAGTTGTTTGATCCATGAGCATAAAATGTCTATCTATTTTGGGTCTTCATTTCAAGAATGCTTTATAGTTTTCAGTAGATAATTTTTGCACTTCTTTTGTTAATTTTGTCCCTTTGTTTTTTATCTTTTTTTGATGGTATTATAAATAGAATTGTTTCTTAATTTTATTTTCAGATTGTTCATTGCTAATGTATAGAAATCTAACTGATTTTTATGTGTTGACTTTATATTTGCAACTCTGGTAAATTTTTTATTAGTTCTAATAGGTTTTTTTAAGTGGATTCCTTCAGATTTTCTATATACAAAATCATATCATCTCCAAACAGAGATATTTTACTTCTGCCTTTCTAATTTGGGTGACATTTGTGTTATTTTGTTGCCTTTTTTTGTACTTGTTAGAACTTCCAGTTCAATGTTGAATGGCACCATTTTTATCTTCTTCCTGATCTTGGGGGAATTAAGCATAATGGAACAGTGTGTTTTCCACAGGTTTCATTTATCAAGTTGAAGATATTTTCTCTTTCTAGTTTGTTGAGTTCTTTTTATCAAAAAAGGGTGTTTGATTTCGTCAAGGTTTTTTTTTTGTCTGCATCTATTGATATGATCAGGTGGGCTCTGTTCTTTACTCTGTTGATATGGTATATTGTATTAACTGATTTTCAGATGTTGAACAACCTCGTTTTGATGAGATACATCCTACTAGATCATAGTGTACATTCCCTTTTATACATTGTTGGATGTGGTTTCCTTAGTATTTAGTTGAGGATTTTGTATATCTATATTCATATTTATATTGGTCTGTAGTTTTTCTTTTTTGTGAAACCTTTGTCTGGTTTTAGTAGCAGAGTAAGATTGGCCTTATAAAATAAGTTGGGAAGTATGCTCTTTTTTTCTATATTTTGAAACAATTTGTGAAGAATTTACATTAATTCTATTTAAACTGTATAATTCACTATTGGAACCATCTGGGCCTGAGCTTTTCTTAATGGGAAGTTTTAAAATTATTAATTTTATCTCTTTACTTATTATATATCTAACCAAATTTTGTATTACTACAGAAGTCAATTTCAGTAGTTCTTGCCATTTTAGGAATTTGTTTATTTCATCTATCTAATTTGTTGTGATATAGTTGTTCATAGTATTACCTTAGTCTCCTTTTTATTTCCTTAAGGTCAGTAGAGATTTTACCTCTCTCATTCATGATTTTAGTAATTTGAGTCATCTCCTTTTTTGTGAGTCTACTAAAGGTTTGTTAATTTTTTATATTTTCAAAGAACTAACTTTCAGTTTTACTAATTTTCTCTCTTGTTTCTAATTCTCTATTTCATGAATTTCTATACTAATCATTACTAGTGTCTTCCTTTTTTTAAAAATTATCTTTCCCTGTATTTTTTTCTCTTGTATTGCTTCTGCCTTGTATCAGCTCTCTAATAAATTCTTACATTTATGTCTAAAAATTCATTCTGCCCTACCCCCCCAATTTCCCTCTGTCTTTCACACACACACACACACACACACACACACACACACACACTTAACACATTGAGAGACTTTTTTGTTTTGTTTGATTTCTTCATTGTATTTGTATGATTTGTCATAGGATAAAAGACATTCACCTACACAGCCATGTTTACATCAGAAACTTAATTTCTTTAATCCATGTACCCTACCACCAACTCTTAAGACAATGAGATAGGTAACTTCTCTTCATAACACTGAAAAGTTAGTCAATTCTACCAGATACAAGGTTATAAAGTAGATTGCAATTATCTTTGATATGCTCTTCTCATTGACTACTAACTCTGGGAAACTCTTCTCTTGTCCTTAATGCCTTATTGATACACAAGGTGCCCAAGTATGAGTTGTTACTCTTCCAGAAAAGAGCTAGATATAACTTTCCTACAGCAAGCTCTCATACTGTCAAAAGTTTTTTCTGTTTTTGAGACTAATTTCTACTGTGAACTTAATCCATATGAATTGTGCATGGAAGAACTATAAAATAAAACTGTTACTACTAATAATAAAGTATTTGATTGCAAACGTGCAGTTTTTTCCTCAGCAGAACTTAGAAGGACATTTAAAAGTAGTATGTGGGACACAAGTAATATTTTGAGTCAAGATTCTAATTATTCTTCTGTGCAGAGATACAAGGCAGTGCCCTTAAGTGGAGTCTGTTCAAATTTGGTTTATGATCCTGAAAGAATGACATTGACTGGGCTTATCTTCTACCATAAATAAACAACTAGATAACTAGATAAAAATATATGAAACTACTGTTTGTAGATATTGGAAAACAGGCAGTATAGGAGGTAGAATCCTGAATGAAAAGAAACAATGATAAATTATTGTTTTGGGTTTTACTGGAGGCAATTTCTGGATTACAACACAAGAAAGAGAAAACAAAAGAGAGCTTAATGATGTTGGTAAATTGAAGAGGCAGATCAGAGTTCATAATTGTCAAGGCAACTAGAATTAGTGCAGTGCTAGAAAGAGGGTAGAGGGTGTTTACAAAGAGGTGGAAAAACCCTCCAGAAATCTATATAACAATTCTCTTGAATCTTTGAGTAAATTATATATATACATACATATATATATATATATGTATATATATTTATATATATGTATGTATATATATATAAATTGTATATATATAAATTATATATATATATAAATTATATATATATACACACACACTATTACATATATATAATATATATAATGCAATATATATATATATATATATATATATATATATATATATATATAGTCTCCACAAGCCTAAATAAAGAACAATACACTAGAAAGAAGAATTAGGGCAGCTGTAAGCCAAACAATTCTCAGAGCACACAGAGGGCCAAGAATCAGTTCTCAGAAGCCAGAATGGAGAAACGTTACTGAATACATGGGCATTCAGTAGAAATCCCAAAAAGAACATGGCTCAGTAGTAAGGCTAATCTAATCCCAGAGTAAAGTCTGCTCTTGATTCACCTTAACAAAGCTTAAAAATAGTACTTGACAGGATCAAACTACCTGTAAGTAACTAAACTTAGCATTCCAAAAAAAAAAAATACAATACTTTTTTTAAAGGAGAGCAACAAAAGCTAGCACTCACCATGTAAAATTTGTAATGTCTTTCATTCCATAAAAATTAATAAACATCTATAGGGAGTAAAAAAAATGTGACCCGTATCTAAGAGAAAACCCATTTAATAAAAACAGCTTTAGTAATAATAGAGATGATGAAATCAGCAGGCAAAGAAAAGTCTGAGTAACTAGATAAGTAGACCATATCAAGTAATTTGAATTTCAGAAGGAGATTATCTAGTTAAAGGACCAGGAAAGAGACAGCCTAGCAAGACAGAAAATTTAAGAAAATAACCACTTTGTTGTACCCAAATACTGTGAAAAAAATTATGGCCCTATCCCCACCAAAGATACCAAAGAACATTAGGAAGGAAGAAAGAGCATTGGGAAGAAAGAATGAGACTAAGAAAAAAATATATAAATACAATAAGCTTGCCTTCCCCTCTTAAGTCTTAAATTAGACTTAATGGCTGAAGTAAAAATTATAACATTGTCTAATATGGTTCTAAATACACATAGAAGATACAGTGAAACAATTATACGTAAATAAAGAAGAGCAAAAAAAAAAAAGTTAAGGGTCCTACACTTCGCTTGGGCTGGTAAAATTATGTCACCAGGAGATAAATTAGTTATTCATAATGTAATACCTGGATCAACCAGTAAAAAGCTATGTAAACTGCTATGAATAAAACAAAATGGAATTCTAAAAAATGCAAAGGTAAACAGAAATGACAAACAGAAAAAAAATGGCAGACAAGCTATATCATATCAATAATTACATTAGTGTACATGGCTTACTACACCAATTAAAAGGCCCAGATTTAGAGAGTGGGTTAAAAAATATGATCCTACTATGTAGTATCTAAATAATATGGGTTGATCAAAAGCAATAGAATGGAAAAATATATACCATGCAAACATTAATTAAAAGAAAACAGAAATGGCTATAATAATATCAAAGTAGACCACAGTACAAAAAAAATTATCAAGGACAAAGACATTATATAATAATAAGAGGAATAACAAAAAGGTCAATTCACCAGGAAGACATAACAATGTATAAACATAAATGTACC
Source organism: Macroglossus sobrinus (assembly GCA_004027375.1). Taxonomy (NCBI): domain Eukaryota; kingdom Metazoa; phylum Chordata; class Mammalia; order Chiroptera; family Pteropodidae; genus Macroglossus; species Macroglossus sobrinus. The sequence goes on from PVKZ01001707.1 coordinate 172,331, forward strand.
AAAGAACAAAACAGCAAAGTATGTGAAGCAAAAGCTGACAAAAATGAAGGAGAAATAAACAAATGCACAAATTAGGTCTCTTACAACAGGAATTTGGGATGATGTTGGTAGATATTACGTGATAAAAGTTTTCAACATAAAATAAACTTGTTGAATACAGCAAAGCACTTCTCCATTGAATTCCTCAGAGCCTTTAATGTGGTATAATGGTCATCCAAAAGATAATAGGGTATTTAAATTTGCCAAACTTATTTGACCATTATACTGTTTTTATTGTAAACCAATCAGTTAATGTTTTAAACAAATATGGGAAATTATGGATGATGTCATATATTTAGTTTTTATAATACACTATCTTAAACTTTTAAGACATCAATAACAGGACACATTCTGTATCTTTGAATAGTTTATAACTCCTTAAAAGCAGAGATCATATACCTGGATATTCTCATCTGTCTAGAATTTACATAGAAGGTGTTTCATAAACTATGGTTTGATGGAAAAAGGATGTAGTTATTGGTTTTAGGTATTGGTCTGTCAGTTGCTAGTTACTTTTAACACTCAATAGATACACAGTGGTAGACTCTAGATGCATAGCAATGAATAGCATCAAGTCCCTGCCCTCATGGAACATTCATTGTGGTGGATGAGATAGATAGGGTATGAGTAAACCAATAAGAAAAATCATCACAGATTATTGTGAGTGCTGTAAGAAAATAAATAAGATGATGTGGGAGACCGTAGCTGAGAAGGAGAACATGACTGAAAAAGAGAGTTCAGAGCAGAGGTCTAGAGAAGTAGAAAAAGCATAGCATATCCAAAGAACAACAGAAATTCTCTTTGGCTGCAAATATAAGACATTGAGGTCCCTGGTTAACGATTTTGGAATTTATTTTAAATTCAATAGTAAGCCATTGAAAAATTTAAGTGGATAAGTGGTATAGTCAAAAGTAAAATTTCCAGGTCTCCTGAGTCTTGGTTCACTAATCCATTTCTTTTTATTAAAGATTATTAAAATATGTGTATTTTATTAAGAAAACATTTCATTTCAAAATTTTCACCCTCAAGCCATATTGGATAAAATCTTTCACTGACTTTGCAATCTTACCTCCAGTATCTCGAACGTTTATGCACACATAGGACATTTCAAATAAAAAAAAAATGCTGCTTCTTTATCACTTCCTATGCATTTTGGAGAACAAAATATTAGAAGATAATTTGGGCAGATGAGCTGGCATGAATTTCACTAAACACATTATTTTAACAGCAATTTATCTTGAACAGCTCATACTCTGAAAATCATTTCATGCACTTAATTATTAGTCACAATTTTGGAAAATATTTAAGTAAAAAAAAAAAAACTTTTATTTTATGTATTCCCAATACAGCTTAAAACTTTACTTAGGTTTTAACAAACATAAGATAAATATAAGATTTAAAAATTTAAAACTTGCCTATAATTATAATATTTATCTCAAATGAGTCTTTGTAATGTACTCCTACTTTGCAAAGAATGTATTGCATAAACAGACAGAAAAATATTCTTGAATTATTAGTAAAATTAAATATATACCTACCTCTTAATTTTTAAGGAAGAAAAACACTTTTAGAATCTGTACAAATGTATACTGAAGCAACTAAATGTTATTTTATTATAATCAGTGACATAAATTTCAAACTTAAGCCCCAATTTTTTCTCCCTGAAAAATGTTCTATTATACTTCCTCTGGTTTTCTCGTGACCAGAATTTCAGCAGTTAAAGACAGAAAGATTATAGGTCCTTGGAAGGGACATGACTACTTCTTTTCCGAGTGTGACTCTCTCAAAATCATTATCTTTCAGAAATGTATGTTGGTAACCTTTATGCATAACTCCACAGCCTCCAGGAACATTTGCTAAAAGCAATTACTAGTCATAATCCCCTGATCGCATCTCTCTTTAGATTCTCACTTCTTGGCTTTCAAAGCTGTTTCAAAGCCAATGATTCTACTTATGAAGGTAAAATATCCATGTTTAACAAAGCACCCATATGGCTAAACAATGCAGATCTTCATATATGAAGGTATAGTAACATTTTACCAGAAACAAGTTCTGGCCCAAAAAATATGGTTCTAAGAAAATTACTTGTTATATGATAATCAAAATATTTACTCTAAAATTCCAATAGCTTCTTTAAAATTTTTTTAAAATTTTATTTTATTAGTTTTAAAAATACAGTACATTGATTAGACATTTATATAGTTTATCAAACCATCCCCCTAATTGCTCTTTCTCTCCTCTGATTTTCCACTTAGCCATCACATTACTGCTAACTGCATTCCCTATGCCTTGCTCCTCATTCCCATGACCATCTATCAATTACTAATTTCTACTTCTTTAACCCTTCATTCCCCTCCACCCCTCTGTCCGTCACCAGATTGTCCTCTATATTTGTGAGTCTGTTTTTGATTAGTCTAATAGTTTAATTGTTAATATCTGAAATGTAATGGACTCTCTGTGCACTAATCCTTTAATGTAGAGGATATTTCAGAACTCAGCATTCATTTTCTCTGGACCAATTTCTACACTCCTTTTAAAACTTAACTGAGGTGTTATCACATCTCAAACGCCCTCTCTGAACCTTTCTAAGTTGACTTAGGTGCTGTTCATTTGGATTCCCATAATATATTACGTACAACTTTACCAGTGTGCCGCTACCCTTATGCACTTGTCTCCCCCACTAGATCTTGAGGACAGGTACTTTTGAGTTTTGATTCAAAGAACACCTAATTTCTAACCTCAGTGCCTAGTACATAATGGAAATCTGAAAATGACCCTTGCATGAAGGAAATGAATGACAAAGCAACATGTGAAAATGTGGTGAGCAAGGAAAGCAGATTTCCTATCTGGTGAAATACCAAATGGCTATCTCAAGTCTGAAAGAAATAAATTTTCAAAGCAAAAATGAGATAAAACAATCATTTGGTACATGTTCTTTAAAAGGAGACAGAAAACCCCCCAAACCTTTAGATTTTCCTTTAAAGTTTTGCTCATTACTAATATTATTCATTTCATACACTCACTATATCTGTTCAAGTCCCTCAGCGAGTCAAGATTTATTTCTAGCACAGCATTATGGATCTCTTTCATCTAGTCCTAGATAAAATGCAAGGAATCTATTTAGCTCATGGAGAGTACGGCTGCCTTTGGAGCTTCTACATGCTTAATGAACTGCACGTTCCCTTTAAAGACTAATCCAAGCCAACTAGAGTTAGGGTCATTATGAGGCTTACAAGGGTGTGCAGACATGAAATGCTCGCTAAGCATCTAACAGATTCATAATTGACAGCATCTCGGTCCATGGGACAGTAAGATTGTATTCATCAAAGTGCAATATAAGACTTTGTATTGACTGCGTGGAGAAATCAGCCACATCTTCCTATGCTGCTATAGTTTAGTCTAGCTGTCAATTTGGCAGTTCCTGGGTTGCAAATTGTGGACACTATTGCTTAACATTCATGTCTGGTTCACATCCCAGCAGTGGCAGTTCACCATCTACAATCATGTTTCCTAACTGCAGTCCAGCCTAGCTGGAGAGCCAATTTCTAACACAATTGCAGCTAGCTCTGACAAGAGGTCTGGTAGTCAAATGCCACACATTCTCTGACATACTTGGAGACTATCTGCCTTGTGGAGCATTAATAAATGCAATAAGAAAAACAATGGACAGGAACTAAACATTCTTTTAAAAGTTAAATATATTACTTAAAAATTATATTCTTCAGAATTTGTATAATAATTTTGTCTAGAATATTCATGTTGACATTTAATATATTAAACTGTCAAAATGGCACAGAGAAAAGATCAAAGAGACATCAATGTGTAGCCCAACTCAGCCAAAGCCACTAGTTCTGTGACCTTGGGACAATCATTTGACTTCTTGGAGCCTTAAGCCCCTTATCTGTAAAACAAGCATAATGCCAACTATGTGATTGCTGTAAATATTAAGTAAAGTAATGTATGCAAAGAAATTAATATATTACCTGGAATATTATAGGTACTCAATAAATGTTAAATATTATCAGTGTAAATATAGTAAAGAAAGAAATTGAAATGAAAAAATAATAAGCTAGCAACAGAGAGATTTTAAAATTTAAGATATTTGAATTAAAACAAGTATAAGTGGTATGAAAATCTAGAGTACATTCAGGCTTGTATATAGGAAATAAAGAATTCTTATGTAGGGAGTTAAAAGAATTAAGACAAATATTAAAGTCAGGAAGATTAATTGAATTATTATCATGTCTAAGGTACTGAGAAAAAAGGTAAATAAAGTATTCCCATTGACCTCAAAGAATTTATACTATGTGGGGAGATGAACAAGTATGCACATACGGGAAAAGATGTAAAGGAAGATCAAGTATTAGATAGACAAAGAACCAGAACCAGGAAAGCCTAAGTCTCAAAATCTGAAGGAAAAAACTTTCAAGAAGAAAGTCAAGGGTAAGCTGGGTCAATTGCAGAGGGGTGGAGAGTCAATAGAAAGAGTTAGCATTTTAGGAGTGCTTCTCTTGTAACAAGCATAGTTCCAGGCACTTCTCACATATCTGTTCAATACATCAATCAAGTAAGAAAAAGTATTTATTAGATGGTAGCAGGAAACAAGGAGATGAATTTGGAAGAGATAATAACTCTGAACTACATTCAGAAATCTTTAACAAATAATATTAATTATTATAATTATAGATAATTATTTAAATAATGGACAATATTTATATAGTGCTTAATATGTTCTAGGTACATTTTTAAGCTTTTTACATATGTTCATTAATTTAATCTTCACAATAACTTAATAAGGTAGATACAACTTTAATCTCCATTTTTATATAGGTAAAGAAATTGAGGCAGAAAATGATTTGAGGTCTCAAAACTAAAAAGTGACAAACTTGAGATTTGTGGAAAAAGAGGGCTTCGAACTCAGATGGCTGAATTCAGAACCTGGTTCTTTACTCATTCCTTATATTGGAGGAAGAGAATCCTGTGTTCTCGTGTGATAGCTTTAGAGATGGACTGCTTACCAAGATAGGTTAGAAAGGATGATGTACCCAGCTGATGAAGGCTTCAGAAAATAATTGATAGAGAATTAAAGTTGGATGACAATGATGCATAAAGAGGATAGAAAAGCTAAAGGGGCAATAAGGCTTTCGTTCTTGAGACATGGAGAAATGGCATTGAGGAAAAGTTTGAGCATATACAGGAATTTATTCCTAAACCTCAGAAAGCAAGCAATGATATCCAGTAAGGGAAGGCTCTAGGAAGGTTGACCTGGATTGGCTGTATGTAGTATGAATATTGGATTTGGTGCCACCAGTAAGTCTGAATTCCAGTCCTGACTTTGTCAAGAAACAGCTTTGTAATCCTGCACCTGAAATGTACTCTTTTTGCTTCAGGTATCTAGCCATTTATTGTGAATCTGGCAATTTACTAAGCTCTCTTCATGCACTGTCTTATTTAATCTTGTTCACAACCTTATGCTAAGTGTATAACTGTTATGCCCAATTTACAGAGGAGCAGAACAGTGAGTTTAAATGATTGCTCATCATCGCAGCGAGTGAAGTTGAGATTCCAATCCGGATCTATCTGATCTCATAGTCCTGTATACCACTAGGTTGTACTGCCTCTCTAATAACCCAACATTATCAATGAGAAAACATAGGTTTGAGAATTTTGAATCCAATCCATTATTATGGTGCATAAATACAGGAAGGCAGGAGGCTGAGAAGGATGGCAGTGGTGGCAATTAGGGGTCAGTTATTTGAAACCAAGTATGCGTGTAGTACCAACCCCAAGGACCCATTGGAGTGCTTCCCACTTCTGTGAGCAATTCTCTTTTAGTAGCAGCACTTATTGTGTCCACTCAATAAATGCCGCTGCTAAAAAATATTGGAGAGGATACTACAACATCAGATGATTTAAAAAATAAGAAAAACAATGAATGCAGATTCAAAAAATGAAATTTCATTGCTTAGTTCTTCCTAAATATGGAAATTATTTCACAAGAACTTTCCTTTTAATGATGCAGAAGGGATGATGGGGTACTGGTATACTACTTGGATTACTAGACTTTGTAAGGAAAGTCATATATATATATATATATATATATATATATATATATATATATATATATGTATGTATGTATACACACACACACACACACGCACATGCACATGCACACACATGTCAGATCTTTTATTTTAATTTTTCATTTGGAAAATGTTAAAGTACAAAAAATTCAAATTGTTTCCAAAGTGCTACTGCAGTTTAGTATCTTCCATCAATACTTTCCATGTATAAAGGTATTTTCAGACATACTGATATTGAAAACAGGCACACTTGAAAATTCTAGTGAAGCGATGGTAGATATAATTCCTTAATATATTTGCAAAAGGTACAACAGGTCAATGAAGACTATATGAACTTTATCTTCCAATATATCATTTATTTAGCTTCTAGATGATCTCTGTAATTATCAAAGGAATTGAGTGAAAATTTATTTAAGTCAAATATCACAAAAATAAGAAATACAGGAAATATAGGACATTTTCCAGATCTGGACTAATCAAGCCCTTACTGAGAGCCCATTTATATATGCAGAATACCTTTGTCTTAAAGATTTTGTCAAATTTAAATTCATATAAATGAACTTTTAGACTTCTAAATTATTTTATAACTCTAAGGTCAGGACAGGATTATTAGCTTGTTTCCCACAAGATAAACAGTGGTGATACGATTTTCTAGAAATCAAGAAAGCAATTGAATTTAATGTTCTATTGCTTCCAGTTTTCAGTCTATATCTGTTAGGATAGACTGCCTGAAGGTTTAAGTTTGCATAAAAATTTAGATGCCATAAATTTTACAAATAACCCTTGGACCCTAACAATTTTAATCTCTAGAATTTATCTTAAGGAACCTAATCAAGTACATGAGGAAAAGACTTATCTATAAAAATATTTATTATACTTTTCTTTAAAATAAGTTAAAAAGTACAAACCTAATGATCCACCATAAGGAAGTTGGAATAGGGCAATTATAGAAACAATGGTATGTTATGCATTATTATAGTTAGCCTGAAAATCTTGGGTTCCAGAGTTCTAGTACTTGGGTTCAAATAAAACCTTGGGCCAATTATCCAACCTCTTCTGTTTCATTTCTTATTTTGTAAAATCAGGATGATAATAGTGCCTTCTTTATACAATTTGTGTGATTTTAAATGAAATAATGGATATAAATTTATTTTTTAGTGGTGACTGACACAAAGGTAATTCTAAATAAATATAAGCTATTATAGTAGTGCAGTCATTAAAAAACACATAATAGAAAGTTATATTATGATATTAAATAATGTAACACATTTTAATAAAGCAAATTATATAATAAAAAATATCATACAATCCTATTTCATAGAGGAGTGTTCATTTATGCAAATAAAATACTTGATATACAACCATATGTTAAAAAATATTACTTCTATATGGGGTTATGGGTGGTTTCTATTACTTCTTTTGTTATTTTACTAACCATTTGTTCGAAATTTTTTTCAATGACCATGCATTGCTTTTATAATAGAAGATATAAAGCCATAAAAATAAAATAAATCGTATGGCATACATTGATCTATGACAAAGTTAAAAGGATGTCAGTAGAAGTTGCTGCAATCAGTATGTCAATAATTCCTGAAGCAAGAGGGCTAATGACACCAAAAAAGACCACAGGGAGAGGAGAGGTGTAGCAGGAGACTTGTGAATTCAATATAAAGTAACAGAATTTGAAGTTGATGACAGTACAACCAAGAGTCAATGTTTGGTGAAAACACAAAAGTAACAATTTCAACATTAATATCACTACCACTGAAATAGGTAATAATTATTTCTAATGATCTGGAAATAGAGTGATTTTCTTTGAGTTAAATATGTACAGCCTTGATTAAATCCTTTAATTTCTTTATGCTTTCCTGGGGGTTATTTTTATTTTAATTCAGTTTTAGATGTCATTACAGGGCCTGGGCAGTTCCTCTCCCATGGTAAAAGGCAATGGGACACAATATTTGAAAGATGTCTGAGCTAATACCTGTCACTTCATAAGATATCTCAGTTTGCATTTATATACCTATCGACATGGTCCTTATGATCAATGTCTGTTTCTTACCCTTGACTGTGTGGACGAAAACAGGGCTACATACAAAACCTGAGAAGCTCAGGAAAGGCCAGCATGACGGGTCCTATAAACTCAGATGTCAAAAGTAACCACATAGGATGATGATCTGAACATTAAAATTCCTAACTAAAATTAGGTCATGGCAGTTGTCAGATCCTGGGCCTGTAGCTTTCTTGGCAAAGGTCAGTCTTTAAACCTGTTTATTGTCTTTTTGTATCTAAAATAACATACCCTTGGAATGTCAGAGTAACCCTTTTTTTTTGCAGATCCCTCAGGGCATAAGCCACTGGACCAGAGCTCAGGACCACAGAACCCCTCATGCTTATCTTATCTCCCACATATCATCTCTATGTGTTGTAAATGTTAATTATTCACTATTCTGTACCTACCAATGTAAAAGAAGTAGGTATCTCTCCATTTTACTTTTTATCCTAGAGATTTCCTCACTTTGCTTTCCCTGGCCCTATTAATCTACCTCTAATAATTTCATGTAACCCTCTTTGTTTATGTCTTCTCCTTTGATTCTAATGTATAAAATAATCTGTGAAACTGCTAATCTTCTGAGCATTTTCTTAATCCATTGAGATTTTGCTTCTTGGCAATTGTTGGCAGTTTGGCAAGTAAACTCATTAAGATTCTTAACAGGTTTAGACATTTCTTAGGTTGGCAACTGTTTGGCCTTATTCACTGCTATACTTCTAGTCCCTATCTCAGTCTCTAGCCCAAAGTAGGCACTCACTAAATAGTCTTGAATAAATTAACAAATGGGTGAGTTTAATAAGTTATTTAGTGTCTTCAAGATTCATTTTTTTTTTCTCATTTGTAAATTTAGATTACTAGGGTTCAAATCTTTTATGGCCACCATAACCTCTTTTAAAATAAAAATCTTGCATAAATGGTTAAAAGTAGAATTTCTCTGATTAAATAGTAGATAAAACCCTGGAACAGTTCCACACCCATAGCCTCCCTTTCTCACACATATGCACACACACAAAAGTGTCTTCCTTAAGTAACCTTGAAATGCTCTTCTCTTTATGACTTTAATCTCTCATCATATCTTCTTGTTTATTCCTCAACTCAGTTATATCTCTTCTTATATCTTTGTTAAACTTTATTTAATTATACCTGAATCACTGTAACAGATTAGTCATCAATCAAAGTGAATTTCCCAAAATATCATCTTTATTGTTACTTCTAAGCCCACAACAGATACTGACTCCCCCATTTGTTTTTCTACATCAAGCCTAAACTCGACCTGACTTCTAAAAATTGGTTTCCTCTACTCTTTTTATAAACCCTTTAAACTTACAAATTACAGTTTATTAAAATTATATTTGTTTATCCACATGCAAGAAAAACAAGAATGACAATACCCTGTGTTGGTAGACATGAAAGAACTAGCTCTCTTATACATTGGTGAAATGTAAATTGGTTCCCTTTCTTGAAGACAGATTAGTAAACTGTTTCAAAAGCCTAAAAAACTGTACATATTTAACACTCTAGTAATTCCACATTTAGAAATGTATCCTACGGAAATAACATGACAAATGTCCAAAGATTATGCACTAGGACATTAACTGAAGTTTCCATTTATCAGGAACTCGTCCAATAAACTATGGCAACTGGATATTATGATTATAACAAGAAATACATATTTGGTCTTTATCCTCTGGTTCCTGGAACAAGAGGTTCAAAAATCCTTGGAATTTCCTGAGTGATAGGGATGAGAGTAACATCTTTTGTTATTCGTAATAAGCCCCTTTCAACAATACCTGAGTCTATGCTAATGAGATGGCTCTTGGCAGGTTCCTAGATAGCTTCAGAATGGGAGCTGGTTGCCAGAGGAACAAACCATGTGATTAAAGGTTTGCAACTTTCCTTCTCCCTATCCCCTAGCCATGGCTGCTGTACTCCGAATAACGGCTAGAGATTGAGATACTCGCCAATGGCCAAAGAATTAATAAATCACGCCTATGTAATAGAACCTCCATAAAAATCCACAAATAAGGGTTTGAGGAGATTTAGTTGGTTAACATGTTGAGGTGCTAGGAGGGTGAGTAATGTGCCCAGAAAGGGCATGGAAGCTTTACAGCACTCATTCTCAATACGACACCCTATGCATCTCTCCCACTTGGCTGTTCCTGAGTTATTTTCTTCATAATAAATGATAATGGTAAGTAAAGTGCCTTCCTCAGTTCTGTGACCCATTCTAAAATATTATTGAGCCTCATAAGTGGATCATAGGAACCCCTAATTTATAACCAGTTGGTCAGAAGTATAGGAGGCCTAAACTTGTGATTGGCATCTGAGTGGGGGCAGACTTGTGAAACTCAGTCCCTAGATCTGTGAGATTTGTGCCTACTCCAGGTAATTAGTGTCAGAATTGAATGGACTTGTGGAGTACCTATTTGGTGTCTGCATAGAATGAAAGAATTCCTTGGTGTAGAAATCCCACACAGTGTCAGAAATGTTCTGAATAAAAACAGTTCATGGCAACTCAAACAATGGAAAACCAAATATTAAGAGTAAACTATACTTTTATCTTTTGGTAGTAGCGGTTTCACATATTTGGAATTTATTATATAGGCTTTCACATTTTAAAATTTACATTTTGTTGAATATGAAGTATTTCAGAGTAAAATTCTATTTAAAGGAAAAATATGAAAGAAAATATGTTACACAAAAGAAAATACTTCAAAAGGGCAAGAATAACTTTCAGAAACTATGTAAAAAAAATTGAAAAAATATTGGAATCTATGTTAACTTTTAAGGAATTCATTAATATCCACATATATAATATGCTCCTATATATCAACAAAAAAGCGTGTGCCCATAGAAAAATGGCAAAATGGCATAAAGAGGTAATATGATGTAAAATGTATTCAGAGATAATATCATGTAAAATGTATTCAAATGGCCAAGGAATACATAAAGAAATTTCAACCTCATGTATTAAAAAAACAAAACAAAAAAACAGGCAAATTAAAACCGTAATAGATATCTTTTGGCCCATGTAACTGGTGAAGCTGAGACTAAATGGTACTCTTACATTTCTAGTAGAATAAAACATGGCTTCATAATTGTAGTTTGGCTACATATATAGCCTTATACTATGACCCCATAATTGTATTTTTAAGAATTTAATCTAAGAATACAATTGAAGATATTTGTAAAAATAGAAAAGTGTTCACTGCAGCATTATTTTGAAAAATAAAAGAGTAATAATTCTTGTTATTTGATGCTGAGAAAATGATCAAAGACATTTTTCTAAATTCACCCAATGGACTATTACACAGCTATTAGAAATTATGTAGTAGAATTATCTTAACTAACACAGAAATATAAGCATAAGACATTAAGCAAGAAAAAAAAATAAGTTAGTTTACAAAACCATAAAAATTAGTATAATTTTAATAAAATTAAATTAATAAAAGTAAAACAAAACAAAAAGTACATATTTTCTGGAACAACCCATATGACAAAATCGTAACCAACAACCACTATTGTTGAGGTTATGGTATTAAAGGTGAAGTTTGTTCTTCCTTTTTCATCCATTGTATTTTATAGTTCATCTTCTACAAATATTTATAATTTGATCAATAAAGAAAAAGAAAAAAGAAAAGGAAAAGCGATGGTAAGAACATGAAAGAAAGTCAGAATGAAGTATCTACTCTAAATAATGGTTGAATGAATGCATGCATATATAGAATTTATTTAAAGAGTGTTTGTGGAAAGGTTTGTGTGTTTGCATATGTGTGTCTGAAGGCAAGGAAAAGTATAAGATGGGTCCTGAAGTATCATGTGGCAGACACTGGTGATTGCCATTCTCCTTTCAATTGTGTTCCAGTGGCCATGCCTCAGCCCTAGGATAATGTCAACCAATGATGAAAATCCTGTTATCTCTTCTGACCCCAGCTCCTATCCCTTCTTGCCCATCTTTCCTTCTGCTTGGAGATCTCTGCAGTCTCTTATTCTCAGTTAATAGAGAGAATTTTAGGACAAGGAGTCAATAAGGAGAAACTGGGAAACGGAGGCACTGTAAAGGGTTAAATCAGTAGTAGATAACACAGAAAACATTTGAGATCTAAAGAAAAGAGAAGCCCTCTTCTGCTTTCCTTCTTATCTTCTATTCCAAACCTTCAGTAGTAAACAGAATACCTAATTCATAAAAAGTTGAAACTATTTTGTCAGTAAAGCAGTCAAGCCTTACATACATCCTCTAAATCCAATGTTTTTGTATGTGGGTTGGAGGTCAGGGGGTGGGCCCTTTACTCTCAAGTTTTGACTCTGCTACCAAATGGTGGCTGCACACTTTTAGAGTTGGATTCCCTTATGTATTGTTAACATTGAATTTTTTTTGCACCCTTTTTATGATGCTAAAATGTTTAGTAAAATCACTGCTGGTTTCTAAGACTTCATATTTTTTAAATAACACCCTTGTTGCTTTCTTTTTACTGCCTTGAACAGTGACACATTGTCAGCAAAATCACAGCCCTGTGCTTTTGAGCACTGAAAACGTCTTTATGGCTGACACATGACTTTTCGTGGGTGGTTCTAGATAGAAAGCTAGGTGAACCATGAATCATCCCACAGAAAGATTAACATTTTTCTTAAGTCCCTCCTTTGGCACAACTGTACAATTTTGGACTTCCATTAAAAATAGGATAGCTTAAAATGATTAAATCAATGAAATCTCAACCATCTGGCTTCATATCTAGAAAGAAAGTAAGCATAATCTAAATAATCCCAATATCTTTTGATAGAAAAATATGTATAACAGCAAAGTCCCCAAACTTTGACTTGAAATTAAATAATTAAGCTATACTGAGACAGTCTAGGCAGGTGTTGGAAAATGGCCCTACTTCCCTGTCCTGTCTCACTCAGCATTTCATGATTTATTTCTAAGAAAAGAAGTATTGGTAGCAAGACCTAACTGGACTAGCTGAACTAGCCTGTCAACTAAATTCACAACGAATACCTTCCTAAGGGCAGAAAAATCATTGTCATGCCTGCTGTCAAACAAAAAGAAGGTGCTTCATAAATATTTGTTGAACAAATGAAGAAAAGTCTTTCCATCTTTTGTTGGATTAGGATTAGATGACTGACTGTACACAGAGAATCTGCTTATATCAACACAGAACTTAATTAAGCAGAGTAATTGCTAAAGTCAATAGTTGCTGGAAGGCACATTTTCTTTGAGACTATTGGAATTTCCTACTAAGTAAACCAGGACACAAGCGGAAAACAACTCTGTGTCCCTGATTTCATATCAACTGTAGCAAAACCATGGTCTTGGGAAATTGTGTACACTATATAATATGTCAAGTCTTAGTTCATCTATATAATTCTAAAAGCAAGAAATCTTCACACATTAATAATTACTTTTCTCCCACTTCTTTTAAAAATTGCCAGTTGTTACTTATTCACTGATGGCAAACTATGGACTTCATAGGTGATGAACAATAGTCATCACGAAACATCAATCTGCACTTGTAAATTCACACTCACTTCCCTTGATGATTAGCAAAATGGTGTCTGCCACTTTTTATTGGTTATGCTGAATGACTGCTGCAGAATAATCCACAACTCAAAAACATGCATAGTTGCTCAGATAAAACTTGCATGATTTTGGTTGCAAAGAACACTGTTCTTCATAAACTGTGTTAAAATAGCTAGGGTATTTCTTCTCTCAGTGTTAATCTCAACTGCTTGTCTTCCTTCCTCCCCACCCCGCTTCCTGCTCCTTTCTCTGTTGCCTTTTGCTCAGAAAAGTAAGTCCTGGTGTTTATAAAAGTTGTCATTCTTTTGCATAAATTCAAGTGGTTGAAGAAAGATTCTTAATCAAGGAACCTTTAGAATATGTGGGCTGAAGGGAGTTCATATCCTTGATAGTGAGAAGGCATGGAGATTTAGGGACAGAGCTGCTGGGGAGAGTCCAATGGAGTCTGTGTCAAGGAGCTCTGTGTTGCCAGGTTGGAGATATGTTGACTAGAAGGGGAGAAACATTGAGAAGTTAGAAAAGGAAAAAACCCAGAAGACCTAATTTGTGAAAAAAGCTGTAACCACCTCGGGAATGAGCAGTGGTGGTCCCAGAATTTCTAAAAAAAAGGATCTTAGAAAAAAGTACTGTGGAAGAGAAAGCAGTCTTGACGCTGCATTTTCAGAGAAGCTAGCATATTGTTTACATTTAGATTTTATGCTAAAGAGTAATAAGAGTATCAAAATTTAAAGGGTAGTTTTACTTACATTTTACTTAGGATTGAGAAAAACATATTGTTCATATTAAAGAAGAAATTTGTCATTTGGCAGGTACAATTGGGGAACAGATGAAAATTATGGGAGGAGTGCTAAAGTCTCAGTCCTACTGAATGAGACAAGGTTAGCATGACAAGTATTTTCAGAGATTTTAAATAAATAAATAAAAATAAAACAGAAAAGATATGCTTTTTATCAAAAACACTACTATGAATATATAGTTGTTTTTTTTTTTTTCTACTGAGTCTGCATACCAGTTTTTCTTGATATACAGTAACAAAATACACAACTTAGTTTGTTCATGTAAGCATTTTCCAGAAATCTTTGTTTGGGATATCTTATAAACTCAACAGGATACTTGACATCACTTTAAATTCCTGATTCTGTCACAACTCATCACCATGAATAATATTGCTATAGCTGGCTGCCCTCTCTTAAAAGCAATTGAATATGAACCTAGAGACACAAATAGTTTCAGAGATGGAAAAAGGCAACAGTTGTTTATGGAAGACAACTTGTGAAATAGATTGGAGGGGAAAATGATTGTTTTAAATACACAATCTTGCAAAATGGTACATAGTGCTGAAAAAAGTATATTGCTTTCAACATTTTCCTTTGCAGCAGGTAATATGTGTTCACTGTGACTTCTTCTCACAGTGTTTGCCATCTCATTTTAGTTAGTGGTGTGGAAGTCACAAGGACCTGTAATGTTCATCAGTGATCTGAATACATTGT
The DNA here is from genome assembly GCA_004027375.1 of Macroglossus sobrinus. NCBI lineage: Eukaryota > Metazoa > Chordata > Mammalia > Chiroptera > Pteropodidae > Macroglossus > Macroglossus sobrinus. Next base: position 187,514 of record PVKZ01001707.1, read on the forward strand.
CAGCTCATAGCCCCCTTTGTTAAGAGAGCAAGAACTGACAGCTTGAATGCATGAAGAGGCAACAAACAAAATAAAACAGATATCAAAAAATCCTTTGCTTGTTTGGATGTAACTAGCATGTTGAGGAATCAATTGCTAAAGGAAATCTATTTCTGTGTATTTCCTACCTACTTCTGAGGATCTTTGGCTAATATATTTGGATATGATTGTCCTTCCCTAAAGAAAACCATCTCTCTCTCTCTGTCTCTCTGTCTCTGTCTCTCTCTCTCTCTCTCTCTCTCTCACAAACACACACACACACACACACACACACACACACACACACTCAGTTCCAAACTTGAAACAAACTACACAATTATCTACAACATTCTCTTTCTAATAACGTGCATTTCTTCCTTAGCGACAGTGTTCATGTTTAGAAGGCAATATCCTTTCAGGGAGTCAGATTAATGAGAAGAAAATTTGCAGCTGCTGCTACAATTCATAGCACACATGTGCCCACTATAAAAAAAAAAAACCCTCTCTAAAGGGTCTTTATTCTGCTTCATTGGGAATAATTTTTTAATGATAAAAATAAGTTTCTAATCTTTTCTTCACCTAGCTCATAGTAGGGTGTCTTGCACACAGTAGTTATTTAACAAATTCTGCTAAATGAGTATTGAAGTCCAGGACAGGTGGAAAACTATGTTGGGAATTGAAAATGAGTGTAAGTAATAAAATTTCTAAAACCAACTCTAAATTACAGAAGATACTAGAGAACTATTTGAGGAAATAGACTGGCTTTCATTTACACTGAGTCTGTGAGCTCCACAATGGCAGTAACCATATCAGTTTCCTCCCTGAAGTAACACTACTACCCAGCACAAAGTATGGGTTATGTTCATTCACGAGCTAGCTCTGTAGGTGTTAAACTTACACAGTTGCAAAAGGGCCCCAACACTTGGTTGAATGCTTGGCTATCATCATGTTGAAATTCTTGATATTTTTAAACAATATATCCCATCTTTTCATTTTTGTACTTGTGCTGTGAATTATGTAGCCAGTACCTCACTCAGTACCTGTGTAAATGAATAAGAACAAATGAACGAAAGCAATGACTATCTAGCTTTTTTATTCTATGAGTTCGAAATGTTCAATTGTTTAGAAGTCTTCAAATTTAGTCTCTTTAACTACCCCTAAAGTAAACACAGCTCAAACACTGTAAATCTCATGTATGACAACTCTTCAGAAAAAAAAAGGAGAAAAGTACATATCTATATGTTATTTAAATATATTTCAATGTAACTATTTTCATATTTTTCTACCACAATGTGAAATATTCTAGACATGACTTGTAATGTAGAGAAATCAAAAGCCAAGGTGTTGGCACAGAAAGTATATGACAAAAAAAAGAAACAAAATTTTAAATAATTTCTTCAATTAAAAAAATAACATATTAAAATTAAAAAAAGGTAAATGATGATATTATTCCTTCGATACTAGATACTTATTTATGTATATAATGCACTCAGGTCTGAAACAGAATATATAAGGAATTTTAAAATAAACTGAAGCTAAATTATTATTTTCAAAATTGATTATAAGAAAAAAGAAGGGGGAAAAGGAAAAGATGAGTGTGACATTTTAAAATAGCAATTAAATATTAGTCAAATGGCAAAATGCATAAACTGATTATCAGAAGTGAAGAAATATAGATGTGTCTATATAAGCAAAAAAGGTATAAAAATTTAGGTATCTAAAATAACCATAATCATCTGCTCCTATATCAAAAACTGGTGGATTAGTTCAAGTGAGTAGTAAGCCATACTACTTACTTATTTAGGCAATGTGTTTTTAACATAAAAATAAACAAGTTGATTGATGAAAAGATTATTGCATAGATAAAACCTGGTATATATAAGAACTAATATACATATTCATATATATATTAATATATTAATATACTTAATATATTACAAAGAAAGCTTAAAATCATTGAAAATGAGAAGGATTAATCATAAAGGTGCTGGGATAATTGTTGGATTCTTTGGAAAACACACGTAATTTAAGTCCTTGTCTCATGCTATATACCAAAATAAATTCCAAATGAATTAAACATTTAAATCTAACAAAATAAAACCATAAAACTAGATAAAATTATGTGAATTTATCTACAAGCTGAATAAAAGGCTTTTAAAACTCAAGTGTAAGAAGGAAATACAAAAGGGAAACATAAATATATAATGCTATATAAAATTTAAACATAGCTACATTAAAAACACAAATTGGAAAACTGAAAAACAGAAGATATTCGTAACATATGTGACAAGGAAAAAAACACATCAATGATATATTATCTACATAGCAAAAAGAAAGAAGTATGCGGGTAATTCAAAAAGAAGGAATACATATGGTTATTAGACATCAAATAATACAAATTACAGTAATAATGTGATGCCATTATAAACGACTGTAATGGGTACCATTGTGTGCTGCCCAGATTCTACTTTGAGACTGAAATGATAATTCCTTCAGTTACTGGGATATTGGCAACTGACAGAGTCCAGCTGAGTCCTTCTCTAGAAATGTCATTAGCTGAAGGAAGCCACTTTGACCAAGGTCCTCTATTCAAGCAGCCTGCATCTAATGATGGATCCAATGCAAGAGTACAAAGTCCTGCTACCTTGTACAAAGATAAGGCAATCTGAAAAGTTATTCTAGCTCTGAAGTTTCCACAGAATTAACTGAGACCAGTTGTAACTGCATCTCAACTCAACTCATACATCTGCCCAATTCTGTTTCTCTCGCCTCTTATGTGTTGTTTCCAAGAGTACTCCAATAAACATCCTGTATGCACATCTCCGAGACTGATTCTCAAAGAGCCCTACCTATGACAGTTGGTAATGGAAGTAGGGTGAGAGAAATCTAGAACTGTAATGAGATGTTAAGTATCAGTTTCAGTCTCAAGACCAGCTTCCAGTGGCATGTGCTGTAGGTCATTTCACTAACCTTGCATTTTTCTAGAAAAGAAAGCAACCAGAATCTTGAGAAGCAGTTCCCACTAATTATTATACAAAACAGGAAGATTAGAGTGGTATAAGGCATGGACTGCAATAGCAGCTCTGAAAACACAACTCAGTTTTCCCCTTCAAAACCACAGCTGCTGGCCATGTTGGCATGACACAGTTCATGGCCAAGTCCTTCTCAAGAGTTGCTCTCAGCTGAAGAGAACCTCCTCGTTGAAGGTCACACCCCTCACAGGGCAGCCTGCAGTTTGTTACAAGGGTATCAAGTCTCAGACCCCAAGACTGGGCTATTTTAAACGAACATCGCAACCTTTAAGTTCTCTGTAAAGATCCATAGAACACTTGTTAAAATTGCACTGAATTTTAATTTCTCTCTGCTTTATCTTGTCTCCCCTCACTTGTGTTGTTCCCAGTAAACTTTTGCACAATAATCTTAAATTCTGTTTTTTTTTTTAAGAAATCCAACCTATGACACTTATTATATTGGGAAAATGATAAAATAAAAGATAATGATAGGTTTTGAGTATAATGAAAAAGGTCAGGTTTTTCTAAAATATTGTTGACAGAAATTTAAATTGATACTTTTGGAAGTTAAGTTGATATCAAAGATCATTTTTAATGAAGTAATTCTATGCATATTTATTCTAAGAAAATAATTCTGGAGATAGTGAAAGATTTGGCTACAAACGTACTCATCAGTGACCATGTTCACTAAAAATGTTATTTATCATAAAACTGAGTATCAGTCATTAAAAATGATTTTGTCAAATATATAATGCCATGAAAGAGGATAGATATTAAAATTTAAAAAGAGGTTTACACATTACATAAAGTATGATTTCATTTCTGTTGGAAAAGAAAAAGAACTGTATGTTAACAGACAACCAAGACCCAAGACTCTTCAACTTTGTCATTTTCTTCCTTGTGGGGAAAAGATGGGATTAGCAAACTGAGGATACTGTCTCCTCAAGGTTTGCATACCTGTCATAAGAAATTGCTTTCCTGTCTACTGGAATGATTGATAATTTTGCATCTTTTAAAGGTCCTTTTGAAAACTGATAATTATGTTTGTCTAATTGTTTCTTCAGAATTTCCTCTTTAAGATCAATGCTTTTAAACTGTCTTAAAAATGCATGCATTTCTACATAGTATCATGGAAATGATTATCCACTAATGTCCCAAACTTTAAAAATATACTGAATTGATATCATAGGCCCTTAATTTGTTATCTTATTCATATGTATTCACAATCATGAAGAAAGGCAGAAGTATTTCTCTCTTTTAGCAACTGATTGGATACCTCTGCTAGAAAAACTGTGTTTAGCTGTCCTTCTGCAAATATTGCTTCTGCACTAACTCTGGGGCCCTGAGAAGAATCCCACTGTCCGGTACCACCCATGCCAGGTGAAAAGAGGCACTGTTAGTATTAGGGAATGCAGAGAACTAGATCCCTTGGTAAGTCTTTCCCCTGGAATTCTATGTTTTCCATTTACTACAATTCAAAGAATTGAGGGACAGTCTCATCTGCTGAGAAAGGGGGTCAGAGAGTCCTAGTTAAAAGTCTCTTAAAACCATATAGATGATTGACTGATGAATAGATAGGCAGACAGCAAAAGTGCTAGAAGTACATGGATCTCAGTTAGAGTTGTCTCTAGTTCTACCCCAAGAATTTGTCCAGAACTCAGTATAGTAGAAATATTGACACTGGTTAACTCTGGATGCTGGTGTTGATGACTTTTACCTTTTCCACATATACATATGTGTATATTGCTTTTATACTGAAAAATAATATGACAGTGTATTTGTAATAAGGATGACAAAGATTATTACTCCTGCTTTATAAAGATATTATATTATATATTATATATACATTATATATTTATATATAGTATATAAATAAAATTCACAACTTTAAAAAATTAGACAAAGCACCTTAGCAGCAAACTCATAGAAAATAAAAAATGATGCATATATTTTAGAATCTAAATTTAACAAAACAAATAAAAGAGTGTACATAGTTTTACTTGTCAAATTAGTAAAGACTAAAAGGAACAAGAAAATTTGATGCCAGTACGAATAAGATAGGTAATATTATATAGTGGTAAGGGATCAATGAATTGTATTTGAATTTGAAAAAGATTTTGACAATGAGTATCAAGAATTTTTTTAAAAATTTGCATTGTTTTAACTTTTTTACTTTAATCCTCCTACTTGAAAACTTGCCTAGAAAATAAAATATTTAGATCATATATGCAAATAAATATTAATATCAGCATTATTTATAAGAAAAAATTTCCTTGATATATATGTCTATACAAATAAACACATATCAAAGGTATTTGCCACCATTAAAGTGAGTTATAGAGATAGTTTTAGCTTAAAATATATTGAGATATGTATGTGTGTGTGTGTGAGAGAGAGAGAGAGAGAGAAAGAGACATATGCATGCTATTATATCAACATAACAAAAATAACATGGTCTCAATTATGAAGGAAAAAAACATGTAAACAAAGATCAGAACAAAATAAACCTAAATATTAACAACAGTTGTTTCTGAGTGGTGGGGTTATGGTTGCTTTATTCTCTCCTTATATTTTTTGTACTTCCAAAAATCATTTTACACTAAGGATGCGATCTTTAGAAATCAGAAAAAAATAGTAAAATGACAAACAACAGAAAAAAAAAATCTAAGCTTCCTGCAGAACCTTTCATTATTAAACTAAAGGAGATAGATATTACATGGTAATTAGCTCAACAGAATATTATTCAAAATATCTGGGTTTTAATCATCACTCTGACAGCCAGCAGCATGACTTTAGTCTCACCTATTTACTGATTGCGTGATAATAGGAGATTTATTTAATTCTACTGAGCTTCAGTTTTCACATATTTTGAAAGATTATAATGAGTATTTCACAGGCTTGTTGGAGAGATTAAATACTTTAAAAGAGAAAGCACCAAGCACTGTGCCTGACCCCCTCTAGGTGTTCCATCAATGTTTGTTGAAGGTAAAACAGCTGGGTGGTTCTACCACTGAAAATCACATTTTTTAAAAGTATGGAAACAGCCTTATTTCACACTTCTGTGTCACAATCTCCTACCAGACAAAAGAATATCCTAAAAATACCTGAGCCTCTTGATAGTAACCAGCTCAGCAGAGCAGTAGCAATGGGAGTATCAGTCCTAGCTTCGAATTCTTTATCTCCTTTCAATTTTTTAAATTCTTTCTTTCTTTCTTTCTTTCTTTTTTTTTTTTTTTTTACCTTTTTGTTGTTTGCTTGCTTGATTTAGAGAATTATTCAGCCTGAATTATCTCTCCGGGATTTGTCTAATATTTTATGTATTAATTAATGGTGAGCTTTCATTCAGTCTGCATTTGAAGCAATATCATTCTTGCATTAAACTCATATGAGAAATTTTTTCTTCTTCAAAAAAGGAGAACAAGGACATAAAAAAAGGAGGGACATCTGTGTTCGTTTCTGGACATTTTAGACATGGTAGTACCAAAGGACTGCGAAGCAGAAATTAATCCCACTGCCTGTGGAGTTCTGAGGATGAGCAGGGCAGCAGATCTCATTTAGAATCCTCCTTTGCCATCTATTAAGAAGTGAGCATGGCAGAGCTGGCCATGGGGGAGGCTTTTTGATTCTCAATTCCTCTGAACATTGTCAGTGTTTAATCAATAGCTAGTCCGGGCATCATTAAACATGTGTTCTCGGTTCAAGGTCCTCTGATCGGGATGGTTGAGAGAATTGCTCTGTTTTGCTGTAAAGTGTAAAAAAGGGTGCCTACATTCAGGTTAGCCTACTTAAAAGGATACAATTTTAAACCAAATTGCATTAAATGAGATTTATTTTAATGGGTCACATGGACTATCAATTATTCTTGATCTCATAATTTTTGCTTCCAATGCAGGATGTATCCTACTGAATTTGAGATCCTGCTCTTATTAATTTATGCTTGGTACAAGGAGAAGGGTTAGCAAATATGTCAGTCACTCGAATGAAGAAAGCCTATTCTTCCACATCTTAAATTTTGTAGTTCAATGATTCCATTCAAGTTTAAATTGTATGTAGGTTTAATCAACTGTGTAAAAAGCAGGACAGTCTGTTTCAATATTAATAGTGGGGCTGCAGAGGTCTAATACACAATTTTTTCCTGCTAGTTTTAATCCATTGTTCTTATATGTATGTGAAATGGCACTTAGCAAAACTATCACCAGTCTCATGGAAAGAATGATATGAAATAATATAGTTCTTATACCATAGAGTCTCAAGAAGTTAAATGAGAAATAAGAAAGATTATTAAATCATTTTCTTTTTGAAATAAGGCCATGTTGAAATTAGACTTTTTTCAAACTTAAGGAATTGTAGGAATCAGGGCTTTCCCAAAAAAACAAAGAGTACTAATTTATCAGCTTGGTAAAAATTAAATTTGCAATCTTTATCCAGGAATCCAAGAGATTGTGTATATCTTGAACATTTTTAGCAACATACAATATTGAAAATGTTAGAGACAGAAAATCAATCAAGCCATTCTACTGTAATTATTAAAAGTTTGAGTCATATAATATATTAAATCTAAACTATATGGATGTGAGCACTGAGATTATGGCAAAGTAGAATGGGCCAAGGCCCTGCACTTGCTATCATTTATAATCTATGAATCTCATTTGGTAGGTACTAATATGACAAAAGCTTGTAGCAAATATGAAGCCACATAATACAAAGCCTTCAAATCATATTTTAAACAATGTCAAAAAAAAATAAGTGTTGAAAGCTCTTTCTTTTCCCTTTATTACACAAGCTCATGTTGTTATTAAATGATACAGCAAAATTTTAAAATTTGATGCAAATTCTTTCAATGCATATTCAAATGATTTTATTAACATTGATCAAACTAATTTTAAAACTGAAAAATTAAACAAATATGATATTTATGTGATCTATACAATATATTTTGTTGGTTTTATTTTGTATTTTTGTGAAATAAAAGTCATAGGGCTCAGTATATATAGGAAAAAAAGACTACAGCTACCAAGCATTCAGACTTCTGACTCTTAACATAATCCCAAGTGTTAGAATCTCTCACAAGTCCAGTCTTAAAGCAATAATCTCTTGACTGGTTCTCTCTGATTCCCCAAATGTCTAATCCATTTTCCATGCAACACTTGGATGCAAGCCCATTAAATTTAAAATGTTTTTTTTCTTCCTTAAAAACAAACACTTAACTTTTACATAGACATTTTTGCTTGTTTTAACACCCCTGAATTCAATTGATTAGCTATGCCCAAAATGCATATCCTGGATCAACCACTCACATGATGAGTGACCTTCCTCAAATTGCTTAAACATTCTAAGTCTCATTTCTTCACATTGCTAACATAATGATAACAATAACACCTACCTCACAGAGTCTTATGAGGTTTAAATAAAACAGCAGTGAATACAAAATGCTTAGCACTATGCCCTAATAGATAACAAGCACTCCATAAATATTAGCCATTGTTATCATTTAACAACATGCCCATGTTCACACAGCTAGTAGGTGCAAAGCTGCGATGCTAACTTAGAGCTTTTTGGTGCCAAGCCTTATGATCTCTCCGCTATGCACTCTGTGTATCAGATGTCTTAAGGGAGATTTGGATGAATGTTGGCTCCCATTCAGTTCACGGTCAAATCCTCTAACAGAGGCCTGTAGTGCTAAATTTCTATATTGTCAATTAAAGTGAGAGCCATAAGATTTGGATACCAGGCACTAGGGAGGCAAGGTTGACATTCTGTTGTGAAAGCTTAAGAATTTGACTTGTATTCCTGCCCAAACAGAAGGCCAAAGCCACCACAGCCCAGACCAACCAGTTGGGTGTCTACAGAATGAGCCAACTTTTTATTTGCCAAGAGGGAACACAGAGAATCTTCTGAAGCTCACAAACATGAGATGATATAAGACCATAAATTATCATACCACCTAGCCTGGAAGAGCTATGTCTCCTTCAGAAAGTATAAAGCATTTTTCGGTATACTTCCCATGGTGCTTACTGATTACAGAGCATTCTATAGGGCTGAGAACCTGTCTGTGATTTGTGATTTCAAAGCTGTAATATTAACTTCTGTGAACCCCAGTTTTAGTATCTTTACAATGAGAATAATATCATCCTCTTAATGTTGCTGTGAGGATTAGAGATAATATTTTATAAACCATAGTAGTTATTATTACTAATGAACATAGACAAAATTACTTTCAGACTGCAATTGCCTAGATTCTAGAGTTTGAATTTCTGAATTAATTAATGTGTTTGGACTATGCTTGCTCAGCCTCTCAATGACATCTCAACCTAAAGGACCGAGCCTGGAGAAGCCTTGACTTTCCCTAGGAGCGCTCCATGCCCTAGCAGTCTTAATCCACCCAAACCATCAAGACTGCAGGGGCAGGAGGTACATGGTCATGATTGTTAGGTCAATGTTTATGTTCTCGTTTTATGGCTATTGAAGACATGTTCCCTGCAAAGATCTCAATGTCAGAGTTCATACTCCTTTCCTACGTGTCTCCTTATTTTTAATTCAAATATTCACCTTAACTTGAGCTCATACTTGTGAGCCACCTTCACCATGCCTTCAGAACTCTAATTCTCAGAATTTGCATGTATTTACTTATGATTCAGTATTCAGCCTGAACTTCTGAAGAGCAAACACAGCCATTTCACTCACGATTTGTGTCTTACTTCAGGTCTTATCTTCTGATTGAAAATGGCACCCTGGAATTTCACCACAGGTTTGCCCTCAACTACTATTAATAACTACATATATAATATATGTATAATATCATATATATAAGAGGTAGTTACTCAGCACCAGGCTGTAGGCTCTATGAAGCTTTAGGCAGTCTTCCAACTTCTGTGCTGTGGAGGCCAGTCTTTGTTCTCCTGACATGCTCTGTCTCCTTTGTGACTTGGCACTGACAGTGAGACCTGAGATTTCAAAGACCAATATGCAAACCATCCAACTGAATGATCGGTTCATATCTCTGTTACATCTGAGATTTAAAATACTGTCCTTGATGTTTTTACAAGTAGCCAGGTGAGAAACTTAGGCTTGAATTTAGTTAGTTTTATTACATTTATATTTCATCTACTTCCAAAGATAATTTGAGGCAATGTACAGTCTACAACATTTCTATAATAAAGCCACTAACCTAAAGGCTTGAAAAAAAAGGTGAAAAGTAACTACTGAAGCAAAACAAGAACAATGTTATAAAGTCGGGTAGAAATAGCCAAAATAGTAATAGAGGTGAAGTACAGTCCCTATAATTCAGCTTTCAATTTAGTGCTGGGTTTCCAAGGAGCCAAAGCCATGCATTACATAATTCTTAGCTAATAAGGAGAAGCAGATCATAAGTCAGATAAAAATGCTCCTACTTCTAAATAAGGCATAATGTATTGGAAGGACCTTTATATTTTATACACAAAATAAAAACAGAATCACTTAATAAAATTAAACACTCTACCTTAGTCATCTGCTAGGTACTGAGGATACAAAAGAAATTAAAGTCTAATGGGAGATGCAGACAATCCATTGCGAGAGGGTCAATGTTACAAATATACTTGGGCTCTATGTGTGGTGGTATTATATAATATTTCACAAGTACTGTCTTGACCCACTTTTGAAAGCTCAAAACTCTCAGTCCCTCTTCACAGACTCCCCCCGCCCCCGGCCACCAAAGGCTCCCTACCACTGACCCAGGTACTTTCCTTATCAGGGTCTAATATTCTTGAGTTACAACATTCACATATCTAAATACTAGTAGTCCTAGGTACTTAATTCCCATTGATGGTGCTTTATTCCTTGGGCTTGTGGAATTATTCAAATTTCCAATCCCAGGGAGATGGTGAACTCAGACTAACTCCACCCCACTTACCATATATAACTGGCTTCTTACAGTTCCAGTTTGTTGTCACCCTGTCTTGGGTATAACCCAAAGTGGAACTCTGAACAGTACCTTTCTTTCATTTGAAGTTGTAAGGAGCAAAGAGTGCTCCCATTCATCTATCTGAGTGTCTTTATACTGTGTCCTACCACTAAAAGAATATTTAAATCATATAAAGCAGGTGGCAAATTTGGTTTATAAGTATGAGGATAGATCTGAGAAATCTTCTCAGAGGAGGTAATTTCAAACTGAGTCTTGAAAGACAAGTAAGAGTTGGGTAAGGAAAGGTGGAGAAGGGGAGAATATGAGGAGAGAAGGGAAAATGTTGACTTGAAAACCAAAGAACAGGCAGGTTCAGAGCAAGATGTGCTTGAAAAATGATATACTAAGAGGAAAGGCATAGGGAATCTTCTGTCACATTTAGGTACCTGCAAATTTCCAGTGCATTAGCCTGGAGTATGAAATGTGGAGTAGAAATGTGTCAGGTGAGACAGAAATAACAGAGTCAGCCCCTGAAGCATTTTTAAGCCAACTTCGGGGGCGGGATGGGGAGGCAGTTAATTTTGAAAGCCATGTAGAGAAAATAAAGAGTTTTAAGCATAGTGGAATATTTTTAAATTACATTTCAAAAGCTGTTTTTGGAAATTTAGGTAATGGATGGAAGGGGTCAAGAATAGAGAATGATGCCAATTAAGAGGCGACTGCAATAAAACCTTTCTTTAAGAGACTGTGAGGACCTGAAAGCAGTCAGAAGAGAGACAGCTACTTTGGGGATATCATGGAGGTTGAGCTCATTGGTCTTACTGGGGAGCTAGATGTGTGAAGTCAGAGAGACGAGGCGCCACAAGTGACTCCAGTTGTACCTGGGTGACCTGAGCTGTCACCACTCACTGAGATAGGCAACCATTCTACCATGTTAAATACAAGAGGAAGTTGCAAGTATAGGAGGAGTGGGGTAGGAAGAAGGTATATTTACTTTTAAGTCCACTAAGTTTTCAGTACTGGGGGACATACTCAATGAGGGGCTCAAACATTAGCTGGATCTATGGGTCAAGAGAACAAGGAGGGTGATCTGATTTAGTTAAATTGATCTGGAAATCATTCACATCTAGCTAATTATAGTAGGCAAAGCTTTGAAAGTAAAAAATATCACATATGTGAGAGTGGAGAAAGAACCCAAATCAGTTAAAGAGTCATCATAGAGATGAAAGAGAACCAAGAGAAAGTTGTGTCTTACAACTCAAGGAGGAAAGAAAGAGGTCACTACTTTCAAGAGTTTAAGCAAAATTACTGAAAAGTATTACTTGAATTTAACAGTCAATAATTTATGAGCAACTTTGGAGAAACTAATTTTAGGGAGGAGTTTTGTTGTAAGATAGAGAGTAAGACTATAGAGGAGAAAGGAGGATATAAGATTAGGAGCAAGGTTCTAAGAGGAGGGCAGGATGGGATTAGACTGAAAAAATAACAAAGCCTTTTCCTGAGTGAAGAGCAAAGCCAACAGAGCTGAGAGTTAATACCAAAGTTTCTGAATGGGAATAAAAGTGGGGAGGCCCCTTAACTGAGGATTTCTGTTTTCTCTGCAAAATAAGAGACATATGTTCAGTAATAGATTATGAAATCATTTAATTGCCCATCCCCCCAACGTCTCTATGCTTGTTAAAAAATGCAAACTTTGAAACCATGTGGCTCTTTTCACGGATCAAAAAATTTACACTGGGGTACTAGTTTAGATTTAAGTTGTATGCTCATATCTGGTATTTGCATACATTTACTCCTTCTGCTTCTTTTAGATATAGGCAATATTAGTTGTGTTTAATGTCTTTTTGCACTTTGTACTCTATGAAAATGAATAAGCTGCCTGAAGTTTGACATCTCTAGTGCTTTGGGAAAAAGGAAGATGTAAATTTTCAACATAATGATAAATAAAAATGGGATATTTTACCATACAGTAAAAATATAGTTGTGAATATTGCTCTAAAGCTCTAAAAGCATTAAAAATAAAAATAAGTAAAGCTGGGAGTTGTTAAAAGAATCAATCAATGTATGTTTTGACAAAAAAAAAAAATCTGATCACCAAATCAAGTTTATACCTATAGTGTCTGACCTTCCATAATTTGATTTAGTCCTATGACTACAACTAATTGCAGGTATGGAACTAATATTAATAATATTAGTTAATATTTCTTGAGTGCTTTCTCTGCTTCAGGGACTACAGTAAGAATTTCATTTGTACTGTAACTTTTCCTCACTACTGAATTAATGAACAGTTAAGTGACTAGCTCAAAGACACAGCTTGTTTATGGAATAATGATAATAAAGTTAATATTATTAATGTTGTTATCTAAGACATGCTTTTCTCAGATTTGCATTATTTTTCTCACTATCTAAAATGCAATACTCTATTTTTGTATAGGAATAATTTAAAGCTAAACTCTTGTACATCTAGCTGCACACAATTCAGAATCTACCAATATCAATATCTTGGCACTGAATGAATGCTCTGATTATGGGAAAATAATGTCAGAGTAAATACATAATAATTATAAATTATTGATATGAGCCATCATTTATTGAGCATCTACTATGTGCCAGATATCATTAAATTTCTTCATATTTAAGTTTATCCTACACAGTAGCTATTCTATAATACACAGTAAAATCATTTACAAAGTATAAGAGAATAGAATTACCTATTAATTGATATTAGGGTTTTATTATCTGATATGATTTAAATTACAAAAAAAATCTTACTTTTAAAAATATTTTACAAATGAAATGAGAAAAGGAATCTTAAAGATAATTCTGAAGGAGGATATGTGAAAATACTTCTTATCACATAGAGAGAAAGTAGAAAAGAAAAGGTAACTAGAGAATACGAAAATCACTGTGCTGTTTCATCATTTTGTTTTGTTTTGTTTTAACCTTGCTCAGTTCAAGAAAAATTTTTATCACTCCCAGTCCTTGGAAGGACCTCCTTTGTTTTATTTTTAACTCTAGTGTCCACTCTAGGCAAAATTCTAATGGATTAAATACATTCTTCTTTATAAGGTATGTGCCCTTGTACAATGCATAATATTGATTTTTGTGAATTATTGTCTTGATTTTATTAGGTACAGTTACAGATAGACAGACGCAGAAATGATATGAACACTGAAGATCAGAGAGACTAAGAAACTGGGCCAAGATCACACAACTCTTCTATAATTCAGTAGAATTCAGACAACTATTAGTCCTACTTTCCTAACTCTGAAAACCATAAACAAATAGTTGAAAAAAAGAAAAATTTCTAAATGTATTCTTAAAATCCAAGTAGTTGGAAAAGTTTTTTAATTGGATTAATAATCAACATTCTGGATGAAGACTTGAGAAGTTTATGATTTGTTGCAAGGCCAAAGATTAGAGATGAGGAGGGCAGAGGAGAAGTGTTCTTTAAATTTAAATTTTGGGAAAAAAATTTATCATCTACCATACTTAATATTGCGAGGGTGATGAATCTGATAATGACTGAGAGATGCCATCATCCTGACAAACTAAACAATTTTTTTAATGTGACATAGCCCTATTCAAGACATCAGCTGTCATCTGAAATGAAGTCTGTTTCTCATTTGTCTTCATACATAATGCACCTAATTAAAAGATAGTTAGAATGAAAGTCTTTAACCTTTTTCATTTCCAATTTGAGGGCAATCTCTTTGCATTCCCTGGAAAGAATCTTCTATCCTCTCTATCAAATAAAACTTAGACATCACTGATCAGAACAGTGAGATCAAAAACAAAAGAATCCATTGTGTGAAGACCATTACATATAATGATTTTCTCAATTTTTTTCTAAGTTTAGCATTATCTTAAAATTTGCAACTCATAAAAATCTGATATAAGAAAATTTATTCAAATTCAAAGTTTTATTAAGAATATCTTTATTAAACCAAGTTTCTAGGTTGTATATCTACCTTCTTCTTGCTGTTTGACTTCTGTTTATTTGAATTAAAATATAATTTCTGACTCTACCATGTTGCACGTGTAATCACGAAAATCTTTGGTTTTCATGGTCATTACAACATTACTTCGTAAATTATTTGTCTAACCGCCATGCTGTACACCTGAAACTAACATAAAATAACACCGAATGTCAACTCTAATTAAAAAATAAAAATTAAGAAATAAATAAATAAGTACAAGATGACAAAAAGAAACAAAACAAAACAAAAACCAAAGTTGCCAACATCAGTACACTTCACTCCTAAATACTTCGGCATGCACATCATTAAATAGAGCTCAAGATTAAAAAAAAAAAAATCTTTCATTTTCAGTTACAGGTAACCATTCTTCCCAACTCTTCTCATTTAGTGAGAATAAAACAGCTATTGAAAATAAAACAAAACAAAACAAAACAAAAAACAAACAAACAAATACCGATCCCAGCAACTCGAAATAAAGAATTCTTGTATTAAAGACTAAAATAATTAAATGTTGTTTATCTGAGTTTTCTCTGTGCAGACCTCAGTGATTTAATTTGTTTATTTGTGAGTGCTGATGTTAATAAAACTTATGTGCTGAAGGCATGAAAGAGAGGTAAGAGAACTATGCAAGCATTAAAACTTTCAATCATTTAATTATTTCTCCCTTGTGGGAAGGCCAATTTCAACAAATACATCAAGGGAAGGACATGATTATGAATGAAGATTTGAGCTGAGCATGTTTCACAAGGTTATTAAAAATGGAAAATCAAGAAAGATTTTGTGAAGTATATCAAATTATAGCTAAAACCTTACGAGATAGTTCAAATGCAAATTATACAGCTAAATAAAAAAAAATAGGTAATATAAATTATTTTGGTATCTAGCCCCTAGTTAAAAATTACCTGCATAGAAGGAGTTCTGTTTACATTATCATTACTTATATTTAGTAATACCTATCAAAAATTGCTTGCAACAATGAGAAAACGACAAATTCAAGGCTATCAAAAGGTAATATATTTTGTAATAAAGAATACTGGCTAGGGCCTTAAAGATAGAAATACTGTAACAAGTTTGAATTTTATCCCAACAAGAAAATCTACCATGGGTAAAATTCTCATTATTTTTAATATACTATTATAATACTAGCTAATATTTAATTAATACTTTGACAGATATTTTACATATATTGTTTTATTTCTAAAAGGAGAAAAACAAAGTGGAGATGGAGAAGGAGTGAATAAAGAATACAGATGAGTATATTAGTCTACTCAGGCTTCCATAACAAAATACCACAGACTGGGTGGCTCATTCGACAGAAATTTATTTCTCATAGTGCTGGAAGCTAGAGAGGCTCAGATCAAGGTTCCAGAAAAGTTTGGTTTTTGGTGAGAGTCCTCCTCCTGGCTTGAGAGGATCATCTTCTCACTTCTTCCTTACATGGCAGAGTGAGAGAACAAGTTCTCTAGTGTCTCTTCTTATGTGGCACTAACCCCATTATCAGGGTCCCAATCTCATGAGCTCATCTAAACCTAATTATCTCTTAAAGGCTCATCTCTGAATACTATTGCATTGGGACTTAGAGCTTCAATGTGCGAATTTGAGGGGACACGATTCAGTCTCTAGGAAGGAGAGAAGATGATTCAAAGTGATGAGAATCCTAGTAACCAGGATATAAGTATGGAGAGGCAGCAGTTAGAGGTAGAAATTGTGCTGTCAGAAAGTCAAGAGGAAGGTTTTATATATCAGTGTCTGTGGCCATCAAGAAAGGTATGGAAAAGGATCCACTTGAAGATGATAATTACAAAGCCATCAATGTCCTTCATTTGTACTGAAGTCCGATTATACATGTATAAAACTTTATGTTATAATGTGTCATTAAGACAACACAAAATTATTAGGAATTACAGAGAAACAGAGAGAGAGAGAAAGAGACAGACAGACAGACAGAATGCCTTTGGCTAGGGTAACCAGAGAAGGCTTAACAGGTCAACCAACATTCAACATGAAACATGTTAAGTAGAGTTTTGACAGGCAAAGACTTAGGAGTGAGAGTCTATGTTAAGAGCAAAATAAGGTGTGGAAGTAGAAGAGCATGGCTTTCTTGGAGAACTGAGAGTAGCCAGGCTAGTTGGAGCATATCATAGAAATGTAGGAGAGAAGTGGTAAATTTCCACTTATAGACTGATAATATAAAGTGAAACTACAGCTATTATGAAAATACATTGTTTAGCCTTCAACTCTATTTACTACAATAGTGTAAGAATTTCATTTCACAGTACCTTTACAATTTTTCTTAGTCTATTTTTTTTAATTTATCCAAAATCATTTTAAAACATTTGATTAGAGGGAAATTAGCCAGGTTTAGCTGAAAACTACTTTTATCTTTTTCAGAGTAAAAGCTACTTGATCTCCTTAGCTCTCATACTTTTTATCTCTGAAGTTACAGGTTAGGCTAGATTATTCCTTGAATTTCTACTATGATCCTATAATATACAAAACAATATTTTTACAAAAGCGCCAAAGTATACTTTTCTCAATAAAAACATTTAAATTCCATTTTTATTAAACTGGATATAAAATTCTCACATTCTGATTTTATGCTTAAACTTTCTAAAGTCTAAACTTTTTAAACACTTTTAAAATAATTATTGTATTTAATCCAATGGAGGTTTAAAAAATACAGGTTAGCAGATGATTTATAAAGAATTAGTAATTATGGAAACTCCATAAAAATCGTTATATTTTAGAGATGCAGTCACTTTAACATCACTGTCAAATTTCTACATTTTACACATGAGGAAAGCAGGGGTAGAGAGAGTAAGTGATTTAAGAACTTAAGCTGAAGGCCACCTACTAACTTGGATTCCACTGTGCCACTGTCCCTAGTCCACAGGGACAAGATTTAATGGTGGACTAATAAAAATATAAACATCTTTTTTTTTTTGATGATTGCTAAATCTAGTTTCCATTTTTTTAAGCTGTTGAATTCCACATAAAGGGAAATTTAAAAGTATATGAATTATGAGATAATATCTGTGTTACTAGGGACCACCAATAGCAAAGCAAATTTGGCAAGAATTCTACTTTTGTCTGCTTTCCCATGCTATGTTTTTGCCCTGCCACCAACCAGGTGCAGCAGGTTTCACTTGCTGTGATCCTTCTCATAGGTGGGATGGCTCTTCAGACTGGCTTTCCTGAGGCTGCCTTTCAGGAGAGGTGGCAGTGGGCCAGGAACTGTCTGTCATACTTCCTGCCACTGCAGCCAGCTATTAGGTACCGTATCTCTTATACCACATTGTGCAACTTAATAATTCTGGCAGAGGCTGACTAGTAACTGTTGTCCATATATTATCACAAATGCACAGCCCTCAGAGAGGGACCCCATTTTTGAAATGAA
Organism: Macroglossus sobrinus; assembly: GCA_004027375.1. Classification (NCBI taxonomy): domain Eukaryota; kingdom Metazoa; phylum Chordata; class Mammalia; order Chiroptera; family Pteropodidae; genus Macroglossus; species Macroglossus sobrinus. The sequence goes on from PVKZ01001707.1 coordinate 205,802, forward strand.
ATAATCTGAAACTCAGTAAGTGGGGGTGCAGAGAGTCTACTTTCCTGTAGTTGTGGTTTAAATAAAGTTTAAAAAGTACTGGAGTCTCTAATTCAAAAAGTCACACTAGTGTGTAGACCTATGACTAATGGGCAGAAAGGGGTAAATAAAGGAAAGGAAGAAAGGGAGGAAGGAAGAAATGCAGGTAATTAATTCAAAGTACTCCAAAGTGGTAGAATCATAAAATTCTAGAACTCTATCTTCTCTTCTGTGACTCTACTATGGATCACAATGAATTTCTGTCTATAACAATTCGCAGTCTCCTGAAAGGTAAAGAAATCTCAAAGGGAAAGTGATGTAATTTAATTTTCTTGTTTTTGAAAATATCTGACCCTTCCTACAATATGTCAAAATACAGACTCATGTCAAACTCAGTTCTCTAAGTAAAACAAATAAGCAAACAAATAGTATTTATCCCCAGGCCCAGGTTATTAATCTTTAAATACAATGAGTTTAAATTCTTCTTGAGCTCATTTTAACTGAGATTCTTAAGAACATTCTTTGAAACCATAACTTCAATGTATGTAAATATGAAATGTATCAAAATTTCCATGAATGTCAAGTTCTGGGCTCTCAGTCCAGTACCTTCTATAGAATGACATTCAAGGTGTTAAATGCTTTGTCATAAACTTCATTCCTCTACATATATAATTTAATTCGTATACTATATTAAAATTCTGTATTAGAAGACTACCAGATGGACTGTAAATAAATTACCATATCGTCAATACCATATCATATTTGTACAATATGAATTGAGATTTAAGGAATGGAAATAGAAAAGGTAAACCATAATATCCTATCCAACCCCACTTTTGACCTGGTGTCATTAAAACAAAATTGAAAAATTCAAGGGTAGTGGTGGTAAGGAAAAAAGAAAGAGCTTAATGATTTTACTAAGAAATAACTAATAACTACGACGGTTTAGAAAATTAATTTTATTTGTGAATGTAATTTTGTTGGCTACTAGAGTATTTATTTTTGCCTTATCACAAAGACCAGATAGTGCAGATTTTATATATATATATATATATATATATATATATATATATATACACATATATATGCACATATATATGCATATATATGTATATATATATATCTTATTACTTTGCAAATAATTTTATATTGAACACAAAAATTCATCAGCTCAACCTTTACTGATAAATATTGTAATTGCATGTATCAATAATCTTGCTGCTCCTAAATATTTATAACTGAGAGAAGTGATAGTGGAAGTTTAAGAATGTTACCCCTGAAGACCTGACAGGTTGAAGACGGGATGAGGAAGGAATTCTTATTGCTAAAACCAGTAATTCTGCAAAAAGAAAGGGGTATCTGTATTATGTAACTATGCATGTGCTATCACTTGCACCTGCTGCAGATACAATCAATATGATATTGAACTGGACGTTAGGGTATGACTTCTATCTGCATTTCCCTCAACTTTGGAAATGTCCTCTTTTTCTTCCCAGTACCTCCATTTTCTGTCATCAAAATCAGAACTCTGACTAGGATATCTTTAGCTGTTTCTCTTGGCCTTCTCTCATTTCCTAGAAGACTTGTTCAGAAAAAGGAAGAAGAAGTATATGTATATGTATATGTTATGAAATTAGATGAAATTAGCTGATTCTTATTCCAAGTTTCATAATTACAGAATACTTATAAAATACTAATAATTTTAAGTAGATGGACTATTGTTGACAATAGTTGACAATTTAATAAATTAAGCCAGCAATTAAATTGTGCTGTATAAGGTGCTACTCTCAATATAATAAATATTTTTAAAAGGGACTAGGTGGTGAAACAGAAAATATATTTTACATAAATTACTTCAGCTAAAACAAAAAAGAACATTTATAAATCATACAGGGAGTATAATATTTCAAAAATTTATTATGTTGGGTCTTTTCTTCTGTGTATAAGAGCACATACTCATTTTTAAGAAATTTACAAAATTCAGAAACATACAAAAAAAGACTTAAAACAATAATCTTACCACATAAAAATATCTAAGAACAGTTTAATGTACAATACATATACAGTGACCTTATATCTAATGCATATAGTTTTAACTATTCTTGAGCAGCTCAAAACTACTTGGCATATAATCTGTTATAATTATAACCATAGTCCAGTTCCAAGTCTGGTCTGAAATGAGTGAACATTGTAGCTAGTGACTGTAACGACCCAGCATCCTCCCTTCATTGTAGCTCCTGTGATATCTTTGCTGTATATAAAGAAGATCTAAAAAATTTATACTGCAGGCATATGGCAGAATGATATGCTATAAAAATAGTCACCCATTTAAAGATTCAAATTTTGTTTGTGAATGTTAATGTCTATATTTTCTTCCCCATCATTTTTGTATTTTAATTTTTATTAATATATACAAAAATCCTTTTTATTCTAAGATTGGATTGTACTTGAAAACTGTCAGCTTCTATAGATATTTTTACAATATAAAAACATTTCCTTCCTGTGCCTACATGGGCAGGTTGATTTTCACTGAAAACGGCTTCAAGCTGGTCCTAATATTTACTCACTTATGCAGGTGCGTTCATCAGCATGGAGTCTGTATCCAGTATCACATTCACAGTGGAAGGTGCCCAGAGTGTTAATACAGCTCTGCTGGCAGCCTCCATTCACCACCATACATTCATCGACATCTAGAGGAGGAAGACAGATGGCCAGGATTACAATGTCATTCCAATGTCAGCTTCAGAGAAGTGGCACAATATTTCTTTGATTCGCAATATGTGTTATATTGTACAAAGGCACCAACTCTGTTGCCACAAATCTTTGCTTGTTTGATCCATGTTGTTCAACAGTGTAAACAAGAAAATGTAGATAGAAACTTTATGGAGCTTTTTAAAGCCCAGTGATGATGAGTGTAAGGATTGCCTCACAATTTTTTATTCTTCACATACTGGTTTATTAGACAGATCTAAGATATAGTTATCTCCCTGGGGCAGGAGAATTGAAGAGGAGAATTACAATGAGCTACCCTATCTGGAGCAACACATACTAGTAGATAAACACCTATTACTGGTCTGGTATTGCTGAATAAAGCCAATAATAGGAGTGGAGACCTTAAATCTCCTTGTCATCTGGACATCAGGGAAGAGACAGATAAATTCAAGAAAAATCATGGTTTGAAGTTCTTCAAAATACATCAATATATTTGATTCATTCATTCAGCTTTTCCCTTTAGGTCAGAGTTCCATTTTCTAAAATACTTAAAATGTTTATGTGAGAGGTTACATTAATTTTAGAAAAAATAATAAAAAGAGGTCAAGACTCATGGTCATCTATGTCTATGATGTCAAGGTCATAATAAATAAATGCAATATTCACTTTCCTTTAGGAAGGGAAAACCAATTTACCTCTCAGAATCTATACTTCCTTGGATCTTATATAATCAGTACTTACTCATCTGAAATCACAAAAAAAAATCACAAATGCTGGGAAAACTTTTCAGGTAATCAGTGGATTAAGAGTTTCTAAATTTTTCTGTTAGGAGAATATTTTTACTCAAAATGCATATCAAAGTAAAAATCAGGCAAAGAGGCTGATATTATCGTGCAAAAATGTGTGTTTCATATAGGGAACATCCCTGATATGTCATGTTCCAATCCCAGGTTTCTGGCCAAGAATGTCAAATGTGATTATTTTTCACTAAAATTTGTTAATATAATAGACAATCAGCTTTACATTGAGTGAGTTTAATTTCACAGAGTAAGATCCTTACTTGAGAAGACATCCACATTGAGAAGGAATACGTTTACAGTGTCTCATTGTAGAGCCTGATCTGTAATGAATGTCTTGTACTATAATAAAAACTAGAGGATTTAACTTGAAGGAAGCAAAGAAAAAATATGTTCTTTTACTTGGTATTGTTTTTTAATGAAAAAGAAACACACACACACACATACATATACACACACACATATATATATTTATACACACACATATACATATATTAAGTCACAAAATAAGTCTCATATTTTAAAATTATTAGTCAACTATGTTATATACAGTTTACCCAATCTAGTATTTTCTTTCTAAAATTAGATATCCTGGAGTTTTTTTTTCAGATATACTGACTTTTTCAAGTATTAGAATTGTTATTTTGAGTCTGTGATAAACAAACCTCTAAGTCTTTTTCATATAAACTAATGTCAAATCAGAATTCTCTATTTGTTACTTGTACTTTATGAAGGGCTTTATGTTTATGCTAGTTAAATTTTTATCTTTCTAGCTTTAGGGTATTATTTCACAAGGATGAGAAATAATTTTGAATAGTAATTCTGTCAACTTCTGAATTAGATATACTTCCCAGGTCTTTCACATTAGACATACAAATGAAACTCCCAGGAGTATTACTTTTTAGATGATAAAATATCAAAAATTGCCATTGTCAAAGGTTATTATAATATACCATATATATGTATTTAAATATAGTACAAATGTCCTAAAGGATGTATACAGATATAAATGAGTACTTTTGAGGAGGGAATAAGATACATAGACTGGGTAAAGTGCAGGATATGAGTGGGAGGTGTTGGACAAGAGATTTTATCATATCTATAAACTTCTAATTTTTTATAAGAAAAAGTTATTCAGGTATTACTTGTATAATAAAAAGTGATTTTATAGAAATATGATGATGTTTCCTTGCCTCTATCAATCAAGCTTCTGTAATTTTTCAACAACAAAAAAAAACAAATTTGGTGTAAAAAAGAAAAATCATGAGTGGATACTGCTTTTAAGAATGAGTCATCTTTCAGTATGTTTTACTGTGTTCATATTTTTAATATGCCCGAGAACTACAAAGTGCTATATTAAAAACACACACATAAAAATGAAAGCACACCTAACTTTCTTCTGTACTTTGTGTCAGATATCTTGGGGAAAATATCAGTGTTGAAACTTAGTAGCGTGACCACCTGGCTTTTCTGAGACTCAGTTTTCTCATCCATAAAATGGGATAATAATGAATACCATATGTATTACACTATGATTTAGTTTTCTTTTTCCTATTTCTGCATGAGGTTTTGGAACAGATTATTAATGCTTGAAATTATATACAGAAATTTAAAAACAAGTAATTTTATTTCACTTAATAGTGGAGCTAACACTAGACCATAATGTGAGGGTGCATGATAAATAAATAAACAGCAGCAACATGAGAATTCAGGGGAGAGAAAATCCTTCTGGGCTCCAGTGATAAGGGAATGTTTGAAGTAAAACTGAGAACTGAGTGCACGAGAAGGAGGGCAACGCAAAAGTGCAGTGCTTTAAATGCATAGTGTCTGAGATGGAGCAGTTAAAACTGTCAGGTTGGCAAAAGAAAGCAAAGTTGAAAAACAAACCTGAAATCTCATTTTACTTAATTTGGATACCAAAGGGTTCCTCTCCTTGATTTAAAAAACAACACACTTTTGGGTAGGTTGAAACATAATAGGCTGTGTTCAACAGTAGCTAAGCCAACTTACTAACAGTTAAAAAAAATCAATCATTTATAGAGTAGTACCAAATACAAAGTAATTGATTTAACCTCCTTTTTCTTTTTTGTCCTTTCAGAATGCACTGAAGTTACTGATCGTTTGGGCATTGTGTAACCCATAGTCCTCATACCTGGCAGCACACTGGAATCATGGTGAGCATGTAAGTTATCCATGCCTTGGTCCCTTAAAGAGTCTGATTTAATTGGTCTGGGGTAAGGCCTGAGAATCAAACACTTTAAAAGCACCCTAAGTGATTCTAATGTGTAGCTAGGGTTGAGAACATGCTATTCAGTACCTTTGGGGCTGGGTGCTAAGATTCTACATTTCTAATAGATCCCAGGTAATTCTGATGCTGCTGGTCTGTGGACCATACTCTGAGTAGCAGGAGTACACATAATCCCTTTGTTTAACCATTAATGTCACACGGATCACAAATATTATGGTTTGGCTCAACTTCTCAGTTATTTGCCCAAAGTACACCAATTCAGTCTAAATGGAACATTTATATATATATATGCACATACATATATACATACATATATATCTGTATATGTATATATATATGTATATATATATATATATGTGTGTGAGTATATGTACATATATGTATATTTTTTACCAAAAACCTCCAAAAATAAACCAACCATATTTTCCCAAATATTCACTCAATAATAGTTAACAATTAAAAAAATTTTTTAGCATTTTCTGTTATTAGAAATGACTTGCTTCTGTAAAACATGAAGAACACTTTAGTTCTCTTAGTTCTTTTCTGATGGAATACCTCTGATATAGATAGAATAAACCAGGTTAAATTGCCATGATATTAGACACTCATGCTGAAGCTGTCACAAGTGATTTTCTTTTCTATCAAGATTCTGCCCAACAGAGTTAAAAAACAGAAATGTCAATATTACATTAATATGTTATTATCAAGTATACTTCATGTGAAGAAACTATTTCTACAAAAATTCTCTGAGTTATATCTTCATGTTAGATGCTTACAGAGAGTCCTGCCCTTAGAACTGGAGCTCCAGGAAGGACACTGCTGGGAATAATGATAAAGTGATTAGAATTTTTTTCAGCATTGTCACTGTGATATGGACCAAGGATTTCATGATTTTATACCATAAAAGAATGTCAAAGAAAATCAACCATGTCTGCTATTTTTCCTTTTTAATGTCCTTTCTATAAATATTTCTGCTATATTTATCCCCAAAACTATTTCCCCAGATGGTCACAGAATATAATAGCTTAAAAGAATTCACTTTATCATCAAATGCATTTTGCACATAAAAGGTCCCTGAGATGACAAGATTCACTTTTGTTTCTAAACAACAAAAATAGTTTCATATTATTTTTCTTATACTGCAGAACCAAAGTAAGATAAATTATTTTTCCATTTGCCTTTTAACATACTATTTTCAGAAACTTGTTGATTGAAAATAAGTGTTCCCGGGTTGCTTTACGTTGGAGATTACATTGTACAAGTGTTAGTTTTGAAGGAAATATTGAAGGCTGTGGTTTTCCATGTGGTTTTATTTTCACTCTGTTCTACTATACTACTTTCACTCTGATATACTATACTATATCAAAACTGCTGACTTTTTGCTTGTAATTCTGAATGCCTGATTGAATGAACTCGTTAAGGTCAAAGATCCTGTTGTATTAAGCATTTTCTGGCACAGAATCGATATTCCATAAATGTTCAATGAACGAATAAATGAACGTGTGGCTTGAGAGTCATCCTTAGCGTTCAGTGTTCTTAACCACCCATACTCACCAATGAGGTTTCTCAGAGTTGGGCTCTGACTGCACTTACCTTCTCTTTACTCTTGCACTAAATTCTTGATGTTTGTTTTTGACCATTTACAAATAGATTTAAAAATCCAGGGCACAAAATAATTTTTAAGTTTGCTAATGAACACATTTGAACTATGTCTGTAGTTAATATTCTCTGGTTGCCTGGTTGGGATTCACTTGTCTTTCTTCTTCACACATACTAAATAACTTCAAGGTTTTCCTTTGGGGAATTTTAGCTTTCATTATAGAGAAGTCATGTGGGCTCTACTTGGTATAATCTTACCACCACTTGCCACAGTGATTGGACCTGATAGTCTCTTCATTAGCATAAAGCTTTCTCAGGAATTAATGAATTAGTTCAGATGTGATCTAGTGAGCATGAAGCTCAACAAAGTACTGAGAAGAATCCTAGGACACTGATGCCCTCTTGCTCTGAAAATTACAATCTATGCATGTGAGACATTTTGTAGTAGCCATCTTGCTTCCTGAGTGAAGTTGCACCAAAGATAAAGCAAACAATCAGGACAGAACTAAAGGACTCACAGAGAATGAGAGTTCGAGCCCTGTTTGAGCTTTCCTATCTCTGGACTTCTTGGCTAAGTAATCTAATAACACCTGTTTACTGTTTATGCAATCTGTGTTGCATGATTTTATTGCTCATAAGCAAACTCATCCTAACTAATACATGCAAACTGTAAAGCTGGTGTGCAGGAAAAAGTCACCAAGTGCAACTCAAACTCAGCATATACTTTTCAAAAAGATGTACTGTTCTCAAATCAGTAAACTGGTTTAATCTATATTTCATCATGGTCAGGGCAGTCTCTTAGCTCTTCTTATAGCATTTATTGAAACAACTATATTCCATTAAGATTCTAATGAAACTGGGAATGTATCGCAATTTTTGTTATTTTTTTATTATAAATATTAAGGGTTTATCAAACTGCCTGTGCAAAGTCGTGATACATCTGATAGTGCCAGAGGTTGAAGATGACTTCTTGAATGGTTGCCTCACAATCGCCCTGTGAGTGATCCTTCTCGAGTTTTCCCACAACCCTTGGCCTCTGATTTCTCTTTTTGTTCCTTTCTTGGTAGCTAAAACCTCTGGTAGCTTGATGTTCAGTTAGCAGAAAATAAACACATGCTGATAACTTTGTAGATACTACTGGTGGCCCCTACCTTTTGCCCTTGCAAAAAAAAAGTTTAAAAATGTTACCAGTTTTCTAGCCTAGACATTCACCCAGCAATAAAGGTGACCTTTCTCAGCAAAAACTGCTTAGTTCACAAAGAGGCAAATAGGACAGTGATGTGTATTTTGAAAAGAATGACGTACTAGGAATAAACAAAGCTCAAAACACTTGTGCTGAGGATAGAAGTATATATGTTTTTATAGAAAATGGAATATGTTTGGTCCATGTAGATTAAAAGAAAAATGCTAGAGATGTGGCTGGGCCTGAAAATGGAGAGTCTTTTCTGTAATACTAAGAAACCAAGGCGTTCTTTATAGAAATGGACACCAATAGGGCAAAGAATAGATTAGAGGAGTGGGAGACTGAGAGCAGAGAAGCGGAGTAATGACTATTGCCAAAATCCAGGGGAAAGATGATGAGGACTGACCTAAGCTAGTAGCTGTGGAAATAGAGTGATGTGAACAGATGTGAAAGATGCTAAGAAGAGAAAGCCAATATAATTTGTTTATTAACTGAATATGATAGAGAAGAGTCAAACTCACCTGCCTTTTATAGATAGCAATTTTATAGATAGTTGTGGCATTCACCAAAATAGCAGAGGAAAAGGAACATTTGATACCAGAAAAATAGGTTAGTTTTGGACATAAATGATTTGATGAGCATATGAGATGGGCAGTTGGGAATATCCAGTAGGCAACTGAGTAGGTGAATTAAAATCAGGGGAAAATGAACTGAATTTTTAGTTACCATCTATTTACCTGTACAAGCTTAAAAATTTGGAGTCATCCTTGAGACTTCCCTCTCCTTCACCTATGTCTGATCTAATACCACATTTTACTATATAAAACATTATCTAAAAATCTCAAGTCTGTTCATTTCTTATTTCCACTAATACCACTCAAATCTCAACTACATGAATAGTTACAATAGCCTACAAAAGTTTCCTCCACATCCACCATTGGGTCCTCCAATATCTTCATGTTGCATTACCTCATGATGTTTTTTATAACAAAAATTTGATCACATCACCCCTCCTTCATTTTGTAACAGTTTTATAACCTTTAATCATCCATAATTACTCACAGGATTAGACTAAACACCAACATGATCTACACTGTATGGTCTGGTCTTTGCCTCTCTCTCTAATTCTATCTTGCTATTCTTTTCTTTCTACTATGTTTTATCAATTATGATAAAACATAATTTAAGTTCTTTAAAGACTCTGTACTCCTTTTTATTTACACATCCCCTCTTTTACTTAGTATCTATGCTTTTTGTAGATGTCTATCCATGTACCACTACCTCAGGATGCTTGCATTTCTCCTTCAATCTAAGTCAAATCTATGTGTTATAGTTTGGTAGGACTATCTTCCTTTTCTCTGGAGCAATTAATTAATCTATAGTTGTAGATCTGTATGTGTGATTATTTGTTTGATGTTTGTGTTCCCCATTAATAGCTAAATCCTATGAGAATAGAACCCTGTCAGTATTTGCTCAGAATAGTAATCCCAGTATTTGGCACACAGAAGATGCTCTATAAATATTTGTTAAATAAGTAAATCAATGAGGTGCAGAGTATTGGGTATCTCCATATTGATAGTAATTCAAGGCACAAAAGTGGATACTTTTACTAAACCAAGCAGATAGATTAAAAAGAGAAAGGAGTCTAAAAGAGAACTCTGAAGAACAGTCACATTTAAGGCAGAGTGAGATAGGTCAGACAAAGCTGACCAAGAAGGCAATACAGACGAGTAGGAGGAAAACTGAAAGAGTCTGGCTCATGGAATCTGAGGGAAGGGGAATTTTGAGAAGGAAGAAGTGGTCAACACAGGAACTGGAAAGTGCCCATTGAATTTAGCAATAAGAATTTCACTAATGACATTGAAGATGTGGAGAATGTTAATAATAACAATCCACCTAACACTTATTGAACACTTACAATATGCCATACATTGCTCTAAACTCTTAACATATAGTTATTAACATATTCAATACCCTCCCCCCCCAAAAAAAACCTTGCATAATAGATAGTGTTATTAACACTACTACAGGGTAGAAAGCTGAGAAATAGAAAGTTGTTTCAATGGAGTAGCTAAAATTTATCCTAGGTTGAAGTGGACTGAATTGAAGAAGTGGGAGATAAAGAAGGGAGACAGATAGTCAAACAGGTATTAAGTATGACTATTAAGGAGAGGAGATTGTAGTTGCATAGGAGAGTGTGTTAGAGCAACAGGGTTTTTAAGGTGGACAAGACTCTCAGTAACTTAAAGTCTGATGCAAAGGGGCCAATAGAGAGGGTTGATTTAAAGATATAAGAGAGAGAGGGGATTCTCAAATTATTGGGAGTCTCAAATCACATTAATGCATTCCAAGCAAAGGTATACATTGGGAGAAACAATCTGCCATGGGCTCTGAACATCCCTACACATTTTTGTTGGGTATGCCAAGAATGCAGAGGGCCCTGATAAGTCTTTATCCAAGCCATGTTTCGGGGCTGTGTTTTTACAGGGAGATGAGCTAACATCTCCCCCAAGAAAAAGAGCAGCCTTGTTTCCACTACCTATAAAAGTGGTGGATTCCCCAGGTTCAGTGTTTCCTTTGTATAATATGACCAATCGCGTGTTCAGCCATCTATAATGAGCCCTTTGTGCCACTGCTGTGGGGTTTTGGGAACATGAGAAATTGACACAAACAAATGAGATTCTGGCTACTGTTTTTGCTATGAGTAATAAAGTCCTTTGTTTTTGACCCAGGAGTCTCATCTCTCCTATCAACATCCATGAAATAGTAACAGGTTCATTTGGTGGCTTAAAGTAGGGTAAAATCCTAGATTCTGCCCAGTTCTTGATAGTATAAAGAATAGAAATCACATATATACCCATCTGTAACTCTGGATTAGAAAGAGCATATCCATTGCAGTCAGAGTGGAAGGACCTTAGAAGCCACAGAGGATGTTCCTGTCTCCTATGCTTATGAATTGTTTGTAGCTTTGAAATGATTAGTAAAGCATAATCCCAAGTACATCTCTTTATCTGCCCAAGTCTGATTTAACAATCTGATCCTCTGTGTTATCTCAGAAGGGAGGAAGGAAAAGATGTCATGCTGGTGTGTCTGCCTATCATTTTAAAGAACAGTGAGGCCATACATACCCAATCCAGGAAACCAACAATTTTATTCTATTGTTAACTCCTTAAGGAGAGAGATGGTATTTGTTTTGCTTATCACAGTGTTTTCAATATCTAAGTCAATGCCTGACCCATAGCATATACACAATAATATTTAGTGAAAAATTAAAAAAGAAAGAATAAATAAGTAATGGATAGCTGAATTTAAAGAGAAGGAAAATTTAGCAAAGGAGACTGAGAAGGAGGAATGAGAGAAGGTGTAAAGGAGCAGGACAGTGTTGAATCCTAGTATTCAAGGGGAGTCTTTTTAAAAGAGACCAAATAATACTGTCAATGTCACTAAAAATCATATAAAGTGGAAAATAAAAATAATCTGGTAGGTTTGGCAATTATAAGGTCTTTCTGCTAAAGTGAAGAATGTGGATAGCAAGTTAACCTCTGGGGCTTTAATTTTTTTTTTCCAAGCCTAGAATAACCTTTTGAAAATAGAGCTTCCAAAGTCATGCTTTCATGGATCTATTATATTGCTGCCTCTTCTATAACATCACCTAATATCATGCTTGAGGACCAGAGTGTGACAAAGCTCTGGTATACTGTGATATGACATTGTCATCATAGTCTCTCTGTGTTAGAAAGCAGCAAGCAATGAAAATAAAGCAGAGCTTACTATATAATCACAGAGCTACTACAAAATCTTAATACATAGAGCTTACTACAAACATCAATTTGATAATGCTTAATGATATGCAAAATTATTTTTGTATTTCATAGTATTTGACACCTGTGGCAAAGGAAGGTGGGCAATTCAGTAAAATTTGCCCAAGCAAAAATTTATATAGTTTTGCTTAGCCAATTTTTTCTACATTTAGTTCAACTCATGGTCTAAATACATTGATTCTTTTCCAGTTTTTAAGGAAGGACCAAAACCTCTGTGGAAAGAAAACTAAAGATGTTATTTCAAGGGGAGGATACATCATTCACCCTGGGCATTGGGTTACAGAAACAGAAGCCTTGAGTTAAACTCACAGTTCAGTCCCTAGGAGAATGAATGATATGATCTTCTGAGGGATTTTAACCTTTGGGACAGTGGCCAGGTATGCTTCTTTTCCTTCTGGGTCTAACTCTAGCATTTAGTTGATGCTTATTATTTCCTAAATGAATGGAGACACATCTAGATTGGGAAATGGGAGAAATAGGAGATGGGAATACAGGGGTTGGAAACTGAAGGCAGGTAATGAATAATGGTTGTCTAGCTGACTGCCCAATTGAGTGAGATAACTAAGTTGATACAGAAATTATTCAAGGATTCTTTTGAAAACCCTTGAAGACCTAACTCTAAAGGTCTCAAATGAACTGGGCAAGGGGCTCCTGAAGCTCTGGATACTCTATAGGTCACCACTTGAAAGACACATATTTTCCCAGGTTGGGATACAAGACAGAATATACACTGGGCTTCTGTTAGCTAGATCAAAGATAGATAGATAGATAGATAGATAGATAGATAGATAGATAGATAGATAGATAGACAGATAGACAGACAGGCAGCCTCCAAGCTCAAACCTTCCATTTCCTGTTGATTATATGAGCCTATAGGAAAAATCTGGGAAAGTGAATGTGAGGCTAGCATTTTCATCTCAGAGTGGCTTTCCTGAACCACATATCAGGTTCAGGAAAGATTAAAATCTCTTATGGAACTGTGAAAGGGAGAGACAGACAGCCAGCAGCCAGAAGAAGAACTAGGCAGAGAAAATGTGGCAAATATGGGGCTTTGGACAGCTTTTGGTCACTGGACAGCTAGCGGACAAGGATAAAGTTCCAGAATTAAGACAGAAAAGAATCTTAAAAACTGATCTCTCTCCTTTCCAATACCTCTGATTAACCCTACCTCCTTTTAGTCCACTTTTTTTTTTCCACATCCCAGTTTCAATGGTCAAGTTGGCTAAAACAAACTGGCTCTTTTAAAACATCCAGAAACCTCATCATTTATACCATGCATTAGAGTTTGATAGAAACTACAATAACTATGAATTGATATTTATGATTTTGCAGAGCTCTAGTAATGATTTTGTCTGCACAGAACATTTTCCTCTTTTCTCTGAATACACAGTTCCTCTCTTATGGGTTGGGATGGAGTGAGGATTATTTTTAGCTCTCTGCTCCATATCCACCACCAAATTAAAGGGTAAGCACAGGACATTGGCCAAGACAGCCTGAGAACACCATCTCCCTAGTCACAATGATTAGGAAGGCATGTGACCCATGCCGGAAGAATCAGAATCTTATCGAAGACTTTTGCTCAAGCTACTAGGGAAGAAGCACTATCTTTTCTGTACAATGCTTGAAGTTGCTCTTTATTTATATTACAAAAGCTTGCCTTTGCTTTTTTTTTGTGAATATAGTTAAATTGTGTGTCACTTCTAACACCATCTTATTTCTTTTCTAGCAAAATTTTTTTATTAATATGCTAGGAATAACTGATTTATTCAATTGTAGAACTTGAAAGGACTGTAAAAGATAAAGTAGTCCAAACTCCTACACACTGGAGGAGTCCCTTCTTCAACATTTTTAACAAATGGCTATTCAGACTTTGATTAAACACTTCCAACTGTAGAAAGCTTACTGCTTTATTCTTTTTATGTCTTCCTCCTACTGCTACTCCATTGTCTCCTCCCCCTTGTCCTTTTCTATTTATGTAACATAACCACATTACGGAACATTTGAAAGGAAAAGACAATGATTATATATGTTTTCAATCAGAGAAAGTTATTTTAAAATATGAAAAAAACCCACAAACAAAATAGTGCAAGTAAAACAATGCAACATTTTGCTAATTCATTTATTTAGTAAAATTGGTACTTTTCTTTAATTTGCACTTTATTACTTTAGAGAATAAACATTTTTTTAAAGTTTTACTTCTTTTGTCCAAATACATTGTTTTCTTTTTTGCCCATTATAAAATTGTTTTCTGTTCATTCTCTGTACCTTTCTTTGTCTGATGTTTATCAAAACAGGTATCATTTATCATAAAATATCACAAAAAACAAAATATCTTTTTTTAAAGATTTTTTTTCTCTATGCCAATAGCTTTAACTAAACTTCCCAAAAAAGATCAATTTAATTTTAAAGTGCACCTTTAGACTATCCAGGATTAAGCATTTAATTAGAAATCCATTAAAATAATTGTATTTCCTTTTCATGTAGTCACTTAACCTGTAGTTAAATGTAACTTCTATTATTATAAAATAGCTCATGTATAATCTGATGTTATATTGCTTAAAATTATCTCAGAAACATTAGCACGTGTAAATTAAGTATGAATGTGCTAAATTAAAACCCTGAAGTTACTATTTACAAAAATTGGTGCAATGATTATATTTAAAAGCCCCCAAACAGAACAAGACAATATTCCCTTTTTTTCATTTCTTCTGGAAAGCAAAATCAAATAAACCGAAACTAAGAGAATTTAATTCAGGGATCCTTCCTTCTTAAAATTTAGGAATCATCTAAAAAGTCACTCCCCCCAATTTACTACCTATAGAATTACTTATTGATGACTTCATATATTATATATCTAGAAAAGGAAGTGAAGAAAATTAAACATAAAAATAAAAGTTACACAGCCTATGTCTGACCTTTATCTCTAGATCAAAGCATTGAACCTTTTTTCTTCGAAAGTTTCAACACCATTAAGACCTAGACTATTTCCCAATATGACTTCAAACTTCCATTTGTTTACTACCTCATTCCTCTTGAGTACTTGCCTCCCCTTTCACTACAGTTCCATGCCCGTATCTAACAATTCATCATTCCCTCAAGATTTCCCTACATCTCTCCACCCAGGCAGGATATCATGTTGCCATTGGCCTCCAGGATCCTTCCTCCTGACCCCATCCCAAATTTACTTCGGCAGTTCTGATTGACACTCACCATCTTCCAGAAACAACTTAGTCTTTAGGTACTATGCCTACTAAGACCCATAATACTTCCAGAGGCCCACAGAAATGTTTTGATATCTCAACTTTTTAGGTTGATGAAAATATTTTTAATATGTAATATTAATACATTCAACTTTATATCACTGAAATCATAAAATAAACTTTTTTATGGAGAAAAGGACCCATTGAGGGAAAAATGCCTGGGGCTCATCAAAATTATAATGTGGCCCTGCCATCCACTTATTCTACTTTACCTCCAGAGACATCAACCAAAGATAGCATTACTGAAGAAACAATCACAACTCTTTCAGCTCATGTTGATTCCCTATTGAATTCTACAGTAACTATTCTAAGCTTTTTATATAACACACACAACACTCTTTCTCTCTCTCTCTCAGAGGCAGCTTCAAGGGCATGAGACCAGTACAATGGCAAAGGGTCCTGGCTCAATGCTCTTGAAATATCTAATACTTTTATGTTGGCATTTGTGTTTTCTAAGTGCAGTCAGGTGAGACAATAAAGCATGAACCAGGGACTTGAGGACTCAGCTCACACATTTTTCCATCTTCTACCATCTTCCCTTTCCTTCTGAGATGGTTCTTTCAGGCTGCCCAGCATTTTTTACTACCTGTACCCAATTGTCACTACTGCTCTCTGCTGTTCCCATCTCTCTGTGGGGGCCTGAGTACAGGTTGCAAGAGTGCCACAGTAACAGCATCTGTGGCATTTTGGCAGGATATAGCAGCAGCTGGCCTGACTCGAGGCTGGCAATATCACAGGGCATCTGAATGGTGATTTTGCAGGGGTGAGCCTCCCACTCAGTCCGGATCGAGTACCAGGTGAGTCTGAGCACAGAGAACTCTTGGGGTTTGTCTATTCATTGTGAGTAGGGATTTGAGGTAGCTGGAAGGAGAGACCGAGTACCCTTGTCCCCAGCTAGGGCACTGTGTTGGTGTTCAGGCACACATGGCTTGAATTGAAAGGTGGGACTGCCTGGCACCTGTGAGTATCCACACTTTCCCAAGTATCCTCAGGCCCTAGGAGCAAAATAGCAAATAAATAAACAGCTTGATGGGATGAAAGAGAAATACCACTAAAGAGAACTATAGGTTTTATATGATAGTACCGGTAACAACACATTTTTTTCTTACTTTTTGAACAAAGGTCACATATTTTCATTTTGCACTGGGCCTTGGGAATTTTGTAGGTCCCCCTGCATATCCTTCTTAAGTCCCAAGAGGTGCTCCCCTTTTATTTCATTGTCAACCTTGAGCTAGCTCATGAAAATTTTCCTTTTTTATCACAAAATGCCTTCTATTTCCACTCCTCTTCCTCTTCTCCCTATGCATTTCTAAGTCAGTTCCTCTACATCATGCCCTCAATCCAATTCCATTTCCATCCTTCGGGCTTTTTAACATCAGTTATTCCCTTAGCTAACTCTTCCTCTCTCCCTTGCTGTTGATTATTTTTCTCTGTGTCTTCCATGTTCTACCCTCTCTCCCTACCATTGTGCTTCTACAGTTTAAAAAACCAGTGGTCCAACAGTTACTGTCTCTGCTTCATTCTCATCCCTTCCTCTCACAGTTTAGCTCTCTCATTATACTGCTAAAACTGGTCAAAGGTTTCCTGAGACTGTTTAATAGCCAAAGAAAATGTCATGTCACGATCCTAGTACTTGGGGCCTTTCTGTAGATGTCAATAATATTGACAACCTCCACTCTCTCAGTTCTCTCTCCTACCTGAATTCACTGTCCTGGCACTTTAATGATTCTCTCACTTTCCTGACTACTTTTTGCAGTCCGGGGCATTTTCTATTTTCCACCCTATCACTTACCAAATGGAATTTTAACAGAACGCCCAGCAGAGATCTTAACATATCTGAATTTGGAACACTCCATTTTCTGTGCCCACAAGTAGCACATGCTTTTGAGGGTGGATACTGAATTTCTCCACTGAGATTAATATTGCCTTTTTTTTTTTCTAAAAGAGATTTCCTTGGCATACTCTTTATTTAAGGAGAAGTACTTCAGGAATCTCAAAATCAGTAAGATAACTCAAATGTAGATACTTTACACCGAAAAGTGAAATGCTCAGTTTAGTGTATAAATTGATGTATTGGCAGAACTGTACTTCCATCAGAACAAATATTTCTTAAATCTGAGAGTTTTATAACCCAATACCTGAAAGTTATTGGTTATTTGTTGAAAGCTATTAGTATCTTGGTAATTTCCAAAGTTTTCAGTGTGTCCCTACAGGATGGAGTGTCAACTCCTGACATCCAACTCCAGGTCTGCTCTTCTCTAGTTATGGCTCTCTTTTCTAAATTTACATCTCATTACTTTGCTTTCTGTACTCGAGGCCCTAACCAGCCGTGTCACTCAGTATTACAGAGGCTTTCTGCTAACTCTGTGTTCTGGCTCATTCCAATCCCCGTACAAGGAGTGATTTCTCTCTTTTCTAGAGGCCAAAATTCTACCACCCTTCAGGTCCCAGATAAAATTCCTCACTGTCCATAAAGACTTCCTTTATTCCTCCAACTGGACATGATTTAGCTCCTAGGAAAACTCCTATAGCATTTTCTTCTGTCTTTCTCTCTTATGAACATCATACCTTGCCTATAGTTATTTGTAAATATATATATTTTTTATTTTCCTCCATTAAAACATAAGCTCATTAAGAATAAAAAACATGGATAATTATTTTTTATAGTTATAACTTTCATTAATCAGTTCTAAAGCAATTTAGCATTATTTAATTCTGTGAAGTCAATAAAAAATCTATTACCAGCCCTGTTTAAGATGCATATGTAAACTGGAAAAAGAAAACAAAACAAACAAAAATAACTGAAGCTGAGATAAATGAATTTGGCCAAGGTCTGATAGCATCTAAATGGCAAAGCCAGGATTCAAACCCATAGTTTCTGATGCTAAATCTAGTGTTCTTTCTCTTTCTTACTATGATGCCTATAATCTTCATTATGTGGTCAAAAGTAAATGAAGCCTGGGACTTAACATGCTATCTTGGGCCTAGTAGATAGCTAAGAGAGATTTAGTAATTAATTTAAAAGATGAAAATATATGTACATATAAGCAAAAGTAGTCATATTGAAACAAGATAGCTTACTCACCATAAAAGAGAACTAATAAAACAATTCACTTATCAAAAGACGTACCTTCAATCCCAAAGAGTCAGGGGGACCAACACAGTTGACTTATGTTAGAAATATTCCAAAAAATGTCACAGAATGCATTTAGATTTAAGTCATTCATTTTAAACATTGGATCTGATTTAAACAAATAAACAAACAAAAATTCTGTTAGCATCTGATGTGACAGTGTAAGGAAAACACATTTCCAGGTTTATCATTTAAGAGTTTCTGACTATAGGCAAATGAGACATAGATGAGGTTCTTAGTGAATTTAAGGAAGAGAAATTTGGAGGGGCTGAAGTGCCTTCATAAAGAAAACATTCATTCTGGCTCCTATGCTCTTTCTTCCACTAGTGTTCTGAACGTGATTTTGCGGATTCACAAAGGCAGCACAAATGAAAGAGATGGAAAAGTACAGGCTGGTAACAGTCAAAGGGAAGCAAAAGCTGTCTGGATTCAGGCTGATAACGCTGAATTTGTCCAGGGACTGATTCTCTTGAAATTCGCACTTGATGCTCAAGAGGCTGTACCAAGAATTATCAGCTATAAGAAGGCACTCTAATTTAGCTTATGAAGCAGTTAGTGCTCTGGTTGAATGGACATTGATGAGAAATTGGAAGAATGTGCTGTAGTAGGACAGGTTTTTACAATGAGTGTCTCAAAAATGGGAAGTTTAACTGAAAATACAAATTTTATTTAGTGGTAGATTTTAATTTATAGAATTGAATCTATTTATGAAGAACCTGGCATTTGTGATTACATATTATATAATGTTGTGGAAGTACTTACATTCTAAGAAAAGAGAAAAACATTGAAAAAGGTGATTTAGAGAAAAGGAACACAGAAGAGAAGGATTTATAAGTATTTTAAAAATATAATATAAGATGTATTTTACAGCTAATATCTTAGTTTTAAGTAATATCTGAGAAAGACTGTGATATTTTAATTTTTACAAATTTTTATTCTCCATCAAAATGAAGAATAAAAATACTACTTTATTCTTAAAAAAATATATAAAACAATACAAAATTATCCATCTACGGAATAGAAGAACTGCAATAAAAAAAATAACAGTATCTTCAAAGAACATTTATCTACAAGTTTTACAATGGTAAAGTAAAAATGGTAAATCTACTGTATGGAATATGATGCAACGGTTGTAAAATAATAGGCTCTATTTAAATATGCTGGCATGAAAATATGTCTATGCCATAATGCTGAGAAAGTTCCTGAATAATATATGTGGCATAAATGACATAATATGTGTGTATGTATATTTTTAATCATATATATATAGATAGATAGATAGATAGATAGATAGATAGATAGATAGATAAATAGATAGATGCATAGTCTTGTATAAAAATGTTTAGAATCTATGACTGTATACATAAACATATTTATACAGATGCATATATGTATGTTTTTTAAAATGCTTAGCAGGAGACCACTAAGGATGTACACAGAACTGATATCATAAGTGGTTAAGTCTAGATAAAAGGGAAGGTAATTGCAAATGATAGAAACAATTACTAAAAAGAGAATTTTGCTTTTCCTTCATTATTTATACACATTATAATGAGAATAAAATCACTTCTATATTTTTAAAATTACATGCATTATGTCTCCAAAACAGGTAACTGAAATCAGCCATGGCACCTGGCTGCTAATCTCTATTTATCAGACAGTATATTATGTATTGTATAAACTATATCATGGTTCAAATCATGTCTTTTCTACAGTTTCCTATAACTTCCTAACTAACTTAAGATGGACTATAGGCAAAGCCTATTCCCACATCTCAAAATCTAAATAAGAAAAAAAGCATCAATATTTACCACACATAAAATTTTTCAAAAATTTTATACAATCAGAGAACTAATGTTCTTTTTTCAAGGTTTAACATATTTCCAAGTAACTGCTATGAATACATGATAGAGTAAGTTACATCCGATCACTATAAAACATGTATATTTTGGGAGAAGTGACTCTTTACTACTTTTATTAAGGTTTTACCCACAAATTCTATTGAAAATAAAAGGGCCCAAAAAGAATTATTACATATAATTCAAAACTGATTACTGTTCCTTCAGCTTGTCTTTTACATCTGAATCACATTGGATAGTTTGCTAGCTGAACATTCTTTTAACTATTCCACAGACAATAATTATCCTTACTTCTATTCTAAATCTTTTATGCAAACCATATGGCACATTTAGAAATTTCGCAGGCTCTAATTAAAAGTGTCCATTCAAATTAAACAAGGTCAAAAGAGAAACTATATTAAGATCTACCAAATATTTTTAGGAGAACTACACATAGAGAACAATATAACAGAAGCATTGTCAGTTAAATCTATCCCAATCTTTATGTTGATTTGTACTACATAAAAGCTCAGAAAACAAAGCACATCACTGGTTGGTCTTCTAAATATGCAAAGAAAGCTAAAATGTCAGGGAAGCAAAGAGATAGGAAAAGAAAGAAGCATCTGCTCATTGATTTTGTGTGCCAAGGCTGTGAACGTTCCTCAGCTCAAAACAGCTTGATGTAGATTCGGTGAAAATATCCAACTCTGCTCGTGACTGTCTACTGTAGTGGATGCTACAATATACCACCCACATCCCCCTTTAGAAATGAAGGACTTCTGCTATAAGTGGCATGGGTGCTGCCCGCATATAGCCTTCAGCTGTCATCCCTGTTTGAGAACTGCGTATGCCGAAGGTAGTAGCTCTTTATCCAAGAATATGTTCCCTCCTTGGGGCAGCCCAAATTCAGTGACTGCTACGTGCAGAGTAACAAAGCGCAGGCTCTGACCACAAGTCAGCACAGCTCTAAAGGGCCATCTCGGAACTCTTCATGAAATAAACTGAAGTTTTGGTGGGACTGCATCGGGCCCCACCTTCTCCTTCAGCTCATATCTGTTTCCCACCCTTTCTTTCTACAGCTGTTGATTCTAAGGGCACTTCTGAATAAAATTCTTGCACATGAATCTCCATGTTAGAGTCTGCTTCCTGAGAATGCTTCTTGTAACAAACAGTTTATTAAAAACACAAGCCATAGATGAGATTTAAATGGAATAATTAACAAACAAACAAACAAAAAAAACAACACTCAAAAACTATGGTAAAATGTCAGTTCTTGAGAATGAATTTTATTTTCATATTTCTGTGAATATAAAAATGTAATAAGGATAAGATATTTATTGGGTGCAAATACAATTGCCTATACATGAAAGTAAATGCTAAGGTCCCTAAGGTGGAAGCCTGCTTTCAGGAACCCGGAAGAAGCCCCACCGGTGCTGTAACTGAAGAAGAGAAAACGCAGTGAAGGGGAGAAGAATATGCCACCTCAAACTTTGGTTGAGGATTATTTTGAGTTGAAGGCAATCAAGACCCAGCAAACTCAAGAAAAACTTTTACCTTTCCTTTAACTACCTAAGAGAATCTAGATAGGGCGCCTGGCTCAAGGAAAGAGCTATTATCAAAAATAAGTTTTATCTGAATGACCTACCCGTATGGCAGGGCAAATATCTAATTAGCAAACATCTGCTCTTCTTATTGTCCTGTGAATTACTCTCCTCCCCTTTGAAGCCCCTGTCCCATTCCTTTGCTCAGGATACTGTGTAAGCTTCAGCTGTCTGACTTGCCCTTGGGTCTCATATTTTGGGGGACTCCAGTACATACAAAATTTAAAACTTGTTTTTCTCCTGTTAATCTGTTTCATCAGCCAAAGAACCTAGATGAATAAAAGGAAAATTTTTCCTTCTGACAACACCAAAAAGTGACAAATTCTTAATCAAGAGATATGTAAAACAATATCTAGAAGATTATTGTTAATAACATACTTAAGAAACACTCCAAACAGTAGATTATTTGATATGTTTTTTAGAAATAATAGTGACAAACAGATTTCTGGTTAACTGAATCAATAAACAGATATTTATTAATAAGCACCTGTTATAAAACAAACTCTAGTTAAAATTAACTCTGAACACATTACATTTTTAAAGTGTATTGAAATAAGACTAACAACATTTGGTGTAAGTACAAAAATTATATAATAATAATATTAAAGATTAATTTTTAAAATATATTATTTGGAAGTAAATTTCAACAGTTAATGCCATTTTCATTTCTTTGTTAAAAAATCTAATAATAGGGTTTGAAAAATTTAATTGTTCAGAAATGTATTTTGAGCCCTAAGAAATAATTCAGATTACTTTTAAATATTCTTACATCAAAATATATGCCTAATATTCTCACGAATATTTTCACAGAAATTTAATGCACATATTTCCAACTTAAATCACACATTATCAAAATGTCATCTCATAATATGTTGAGTCTTTCTCTTATCAATTTTTGAAAGCTTTTCTTTTGATTAGGAGCAACTTGAATATTAAAAAGCTATTCTCTATTTCCTCATACCTAACTCACAAAGTTCAAGACCTTATATGTAGTGTTTTTTTTTTCAGTGAATAGAAGAGGAAAAAGGATCTAATGTAATAATTAGTCTTAAAAACATTTCTAAACATAAAAGGGGAGAAACAAACTAGTTTGTAAAACAGTGGATATGGTTTAGGTTTAGCACGCTCATTAGCATCTTAGGCAAAACTCTTAGAATACTTTATTAAAAACCCTGACAACATCCCTATAAGATAGAGAGAATGAGTCTTTTTTTAATAATCATTTCCTGAAATGTTAGGTGACAGCAGAAAGTTAATCCACTTCTCCTTCTCCTCCTCTATTCCCCCCTCCCCATAAAATGAAAGACAAAGACAACTCCAGCTGATAAATTTGGGGGTGGTTTCTAACTCACTAAGATTTTCTTTTTGATGTTGTTGGTAATATTCATTCCAGAATCTACTTACTCTTTTCAAATATGTCAGTCAGTGAGCTCAACGAGAAAACAGAGAGGTAAACAAGACCAAGATTACAGGTTGGATTCCAAAATGAACTCTGAAGGAATTATTCATTCAAAATTATTGTCCACAGGCCATTTACTCTCTTGTACCCTTAAGCAGCCCCTACACACATGTGAATTCTTAAAAATAAAAAAATATATATGAATAACCTGATACAGCCCATAAATGACAAGCCAAATTAATTTAAAGATTCTTTTAGCATGTGTCATTGTGTACCAGTCAACACTAACATCCTTTTAAAGGTAACATAGTAGAACTTCCTCCTCAAAAAGAAACGTAGTCAGAATTTTAAAAGCTAGAGCTTATAGTATCTTCTTATTTTAAAGGAGTCTTGCTGTATGCTAATTCAAATTTATCTCATGCATAAACATTTTTATGATTATAAAAGTAATACATTACCATTGTAGACAAGGTAGGAACTATAGAAAACTTACAAAAAAAATTAAACATCTCATAAAGCCACTACTGGGAAAGAATGTTTGTTAACATTTTGGTATATTTATTTCTAGTCTCAAATATCTGATCTGTTTCTATATTTCCACTGAAGAGGTCCAGAACCAGCCTGCCCAAGATATGCCACAGTGGCATGAGAATCATTTTGAGCTAAAGGCAACTGAGACCCTGTGGGCTCAAGAGAAACTTTTACCTCTACCTTAATATAAATATAAATTGGGGGCCTTGCCCATAATAAGAGTTATTACCAGAAACAACTTTTTATGACCTATTTGTATGGCAGGGCAGACACCTAATTACTGAACATCTGCTCCTTCTTAGCATCCTGTGAATTATTCTCCTGCCCTCTAAATCCCCAGGCCCCTACCCCATTTCTTGGCTCACAATGGAATATATACCTTTTTTACCTTTCTGCCTTCAAACCTCTCATATATGTGAGGACCACATACATATAAAATAAAAATTAATTTTCTCTTGTTAATCTGTTTCATGTCGATTTGATTATTAAACCAGCTGAAAGAACCTTTGTAGGGCAGAAGGAAATTCTTCCTTTCTAACAATATATTTATAAATTCCTTTTCCATACTCCATATTTCTATCTATATCCTCACCTACTTCAATTTCTGCTTTATTTATTTTTCAATCTCTCTGTACATATATCTATCTACCGGGTAGCGGGTGAACCCTAAGTCACCTTCCCTTTTCCCTAGCTCTTTCTTTAAGGCATTTGTGTAGGAAACTTACTTCCTCATTTTGTTTTTCAAGAAGAAAAATTAAAGCAAAGTTCTCCATGACATGTACTCATCAAACTAGCACGGCCCTATCACTAGCTAATTACAGTTCCTCAATCCATTTCAATACTGTTTGTGACTTAAGTTATATCTGCTACATTTTCTTTGAAATACAGAGTTCAGATCACACTGCATCAATCTGTATTGTTTTTATTTTATTGAATAGTGTATCATAAACACTTTCTCATATTGTAAATACATTTTCAAAATTCCTGCTTACTATTTCAATGTGTTATTTATATTTCAATGGATTTTTTTTTTTGCCTAAAAGTAAATTCAGATCTAAATAAGATGAGCAGTTCAGAAATCAGAGAGCTATTTAGTAAAAATGAAGAAAGGGTAGAAAAACTATAAAAAGCAGATCCAAAATTTCTAAAAAGCAGAGTGCCATGTTACATTGTCTTGTAAAGGTAAATATATATGTGCATATAAATAACATTCATAAATAGACAAAGTTAAATCAAATTCATGCATGCTTAACAAGCTAAAGAAGGGTGTTCTACATTTGTATTAGATGTTTGTTTTATTGTATAACAGAAGAAATAATACATATTAGTTTTTACTTTCTCAGCTAAACCAAATATAATCTGAGCTAATCTTCATCAGACAGGAAATTCTTTCCAGGTCCTTTGATTGGGGAAAGAGGTTCTTCCTCCTCAGAATGGCACTAGTCCTAGGACAGGGCCCTGCTCTTTGGTCTATAACAGCCACTCACATGCAGGGCTCTCAAAGGTCCTCTGTTGGCAGCCTCTCTTCCACCCCTGACCCAAGCTTGGGAAGAAGAAGGGTCTTCATGCCAGCATTGGTAGCCCTCACACCTAAAGGCTAATTCCCTGAGCATTCTGCATCCATGGGGTGTGACAGTTCTCATTAGAGACACCGACATGCCCATCTCCTCCCCAAGGCCCAGCAATTTCTCCCCACTTCTACCTCTGGCTAGTATTTTCCTGAATTCCCTCCATACTTCAGAGTCCAGTAAAATTCCCTTCATGTGTGTAGGCATTCAAAACCTGCAGCTTGGCAACTACTTTATGAGGCAAGTGGACCCAAAACTCAGGGAAGGAAGTGTGTGGTATTGTGATTTGTAATAAGAATGTATATGTAGTCTCCACCCAGTTCTGACACAGAAATCCTAAAACCCTTGGGAATTTCTGTGAGGAGAGCTGTAAAGGTGCCTCTTGTTATGTTAATTAGGTGACTTTTATACCAAACCTAAGGATAAGGGCTTAATGCCAGTGAACCTAAATGTGTGATTAAAAGTTTGGAACTTTCAGTTCCTCCGTACTCCTCTCAACCCTTCACCTACCCCAAGGAGAACAAGGCTGGGGTTCAAATCAATCACCAATGACCAATAATGTAATCATGACTATGTGATGAAGCTTCCTTAAAACTCCCAAAGGACAGGTTGGGAAGCTTCTGGGCTGGTGAACATGTGGAGGTACTGGCAGGGCACAGAAGCTCTGCACCCTTTCTCCAGACCTTTTCTATCTAGCTGTTCCTGAGTTGTATCCTTTTACAATAAACCAGTGATCTGTGATGTAAATGGGTTTTCTGAGTTCTGTGAGTTGCTCTAGCAAATTAATGTAACCCAAGGGGATCGTAGTAACCACTGATGGTCAGGAGTACAGATAACAGCCTCGACTTGCAATAGGCATCCTGAGTTGCAAGGGATTGTTGGAATCTCCAATCTATAGTTGGTCAATGAGAAGCACAGATAACAACTGGGCTTACAATTGGTGTCTGAAGTGTGCTGAGAACAGTCTTGTAGGACTGAACACTTAACACGGGGACCTGATGCTATCTCCAGGTAGACAGTGTCAGATCTGAGTTGCACTGTAGGACACCACGTGGTGTCTGGGGATTCTTGGTTGTGTAAGGAAACCATCTCTCTATCCTACACACACATATTGGAATTGAGTGTTCACAACTCTTTAGGGTGCCTACATGTATGCTGGGGAGAGCAGATGAGAAGAAATAGGTGGGCTAGTCCTTTCTTTCTTGACTTTTGAAGCCATGGCAACAAAAAATACATTACTGTCATTAATATTACAGTATATTATTTTTACTTTCTATAATTTTAATTTAAAAAATTACATCAAATTAAATATATTTTGTGCATAAACGTAAAAATATCTCTAGAAGACTTGATTGTTTTAAATGACAACCAAGATATTTGGAGATATCAAGATTACTTTGGTATCACTGCAGAGGTACATTAACTAACTGTATCCAAACATATATACCAATCACTCAGAATAGAATTCAAAGGCCACAAATAGTTCATTTGTCTAATATTTCATAAATCACTCACCATATTACCATTTGCATGTTGTCATTTTTAATTAAAAATTCATAGAAGACTTAATTGCATAGATATTTTGGTTTTACTGGATCTTTTTTTATAAACCTAGACAAAAAAATGCTAATAAAACTAGCCTATTTTGTACCATGCTTTACAATACTTTCAAATACAGTCTGACTTGTCACAAATATTCCTAGAATGAGAATTAGCTGACAAGATACTGATAAATAAAATAATTAGATCAATTTAATCCATTGGTTCAGATTTGAATTTTTTCTAGTATATTAGTGTTTTGGCCCACCAAGGATCAGCAACTCAAATACCCTACACAACTGAAATACAGAAAGTGCTGAGAATTATGGTACTGTAAATGATGCCCACTCACTCTATAGTCTTCATCTAAACCACGGTTAGGCATGTGCTTACTTTTGAAAGCACATGACCATGGACTTGGTGTTTTTCGACCTGTCCTCATAGTTCAGAAGCTTTGAATCTTCCTTAGTCCCCACTTCTCCCTCTCTCTCTCTCTCTCTCTCTCTCTCTCTCTCTCTCTCTCTCTCTCTCTTTCTCTCTCTCTTTAATGTAAAAAGTCCTATATTTATTACAAAATTTCTTTTCTATGAATCTAATATGTCATCTGAACTGCAGTAGTATTTTAATTGGTATGGTTAAGATTGACATTGGGTTACAAAGTTGCTTTTATTTTTAGTGTTGTGCCCTTCTTATTTTTAAAGATTCATTATATTTTTTTTTAGGAATTCATTTTTCTGTAAAAAGCCCTGTAACATTTTTTTATTCTCTTTTCAGATGAAGAAATGCAGGCTCAGGGAGCTTAAATGATTCATCCACAAAGCACATGGCAAGAATGAAGCCCTGGTCTGCTAATTCCTATTTTAGTGCTCTGGACACAATACCATACTCAACAGCTTTTGAAACTATCTGTATAACTTATTTTGTTAATTATAACTTGCTTTATAATGTGGCTTCTCTTGTTGCCTTAAACTTTGATGCTTATGTTTTATGTGCTCACGACTTGCCTGCATGGCAACTCTTTATTTGTGACTCCCTGAATACCTAGAATAGAATGGAAGTCATCTGCTCTCCAATCCCTACCCCCACTCTATCAAAATACAAACGCTATGAATCAGTGTACTGTCCAGGCTTTGAGGTCTTAAAAAGAATGCTACAATTCACAAGCAAAAACCCTATCACTGTACACTGGCCCTGGTGTCTCAGTAGTCTGACATTTGCTAGAAAGGAATCATAGATCTTCCTAGACAAAAGAGGAGAAAACACACCTGCTTAGTTGGCTTGTGAATTATTGGATCATCTCATCATCCCCAGTAGAGCTACATAGGATGAGTCATTACAGATTTTCATCCAAAGCTATGTTGTATGCATTTATCGAACATCTCTCAGGAATCAGGCACATTTGAAGTTTTGGAACACAGGAACAAAAGTAACACAGCCCCCTGCTCTTTCAAACAAAACAAATAAGACCCTTATGAGAAGTTCCATTGAAAAGGCACAGTTTAGGGCAGTGTTTCTCACACTTTTAGGCATCCAATGTACTTGGAAAAATTGTTAAAACACATTCTGGTTCTTCATGCTTGGAGAATTTGTTAAAATACAGTTTCTGGTTCTTTGTGTTTGGGGTGGAGCCTGAGAATCTGCATTTCTAACAACATTCTAGACCTAAGGTAACACTGAGGCTGTTGGTTACTTACGTTCACTACACTTTTATCATCTGTAAAAATGGAGTTTTGCAGGACTGTCTTGAGGGTTAAAGTAATAGCAGAGAGCCTGGTATGGTGAGAATTTAAATTATGTTAGCTTTGACTATTATTTTTATTATTTTTATCCTCATTATTATTAAGGTTTTTGTTTGTTTGTTTGTTTTTTTAGGAGGATTCTTCCAAAGTCTCTCTCCTACTTCAGAATGTCTGAAATCTCTTTAACCAAAGACCAGCTGATAAAAATTAAATAAAATTCTCTGGGAGAGTTTACCTCTATTAATACTGGAAATTAAAGTAGTGATATCACATTCTTCCATTACTCTGCTTTGGACAAGGTGGAGAACATTGGGATTCTAACAGCTGCTGATAAGGTGAAACGATTATCCTGAAGAGAACATAGAAGCAACTACAACAGAAAAGCATGAAGTAACAAAGACATCTTAGAAATTCTCCTGAGGTCTGCCTTATCCCTACTTAACACACAAAATTTCCATCCAACAAATAGAGTTCCATCTATACTTGACTTGTCTTTGTGAAAACCATTATTATAATAGCAAAATGTTGGACCACTTTTTTTCAGTTGAAGGTCTGCTGTTCCAAAACTCAAGCTGTGTCCAGGCCTTTTTATGCGACAGACACCCCTGAACATTCCCTCAGCAGGACATGACACATGTTGAAAATAAGGTTACTGAATAAGAAATAAAGAAAATAATGATTGATCTCTCATGGAAAACAGCTGCTTCTTGTTAGCAGCTAAACAAATGTCCTTTCTCTGGGTTTTACAGAAGTCTTAATACTAATATGGAAATTTAAAAAAAAAATGCCAGGAAAGGTATATGTAGTTTGTAAGGAATACAGCGAATGTCTTTTATTAAGACAATATTTTAAACTTGAAGTATATAAAAATCTCTAAACAATTAATACCAGGAAAGGTGATGTCTGCTCTAGGTCAATGAAAAAGTGAGGCATTTCTTACAGATGGGTTCTTCACTATATGTATAGGATGATATAGGAAAAAAATATAATTTTAAAATGATTTAATCATTAACTAACACAAGGAAACTATATAGTGTTCATGTAATAAGTTCTTTTTTTCCCCCTAAAGATGTGATGTCCTATTTAAGTATATGACAAATACACTTTGGAGTTTAATTCCTAGATGAGATTTAATTATTATTCCAAGAGGGAATACAGAGTTAGGTTTCTGTAAGCCTCCACTCACAATATCTTCATCAGTGCATAATGTTGTTTTATGTGCATTTCTGTTTAAAGACACCATACTTAATATATATTTTGAGACCATTTTAAACAGCAAAATCAATAAAAAGTATAGATATATGAACAATGGGGCACTAAAGAGACTGCAAAAAGAACACTTGTTTACAGCATGAAAGCTAAAACAGAAAGAAAGAATTTTGCCTTGTTAGACCTCGTGTGGGAACATGTGTTTTGGGTCACTCAAATTTTTAGCTGCTGAGTGCATGTTTACAGATGACTATGAAAGCACCACGGGTATTAATTTGGGAGTTACAAATAAATTTTAGTGAGTAGGTGAATTCACAAATATATAATTTACAAATAATAAAGACTGTATATTCTTCACCATTTTGAAGATCTTTTTCCATTTTTTTCTAGACTCTACTATGACAAATCATCTGTCATTTTAGTAAACTGTCTTTTCTATCTTGTTGCTTGTAGAATTTTCTTTAAATTCTTGATGTTCTGAAGTTTACTACAATGTACAGGGGTATAAATTCAATTTTAATTTTCTCTACAGAACAGTTAGAGATCATTTTCAATTGGACACTATGTTCTCCAATTCAGGAAAACATTTTCCAGCCATTATCTGTTCAAATATTAATTCTATGCTATTTCTCCCCTATTTCTGGGACTCTTCACATATGCACATACAACTGGTCAATATAATATTTATATATCTTAATTCCTTTCATATTTTTCATTTCTTCTTATCATTTCACCAGGTGCTAAATATAATCTTCAGCACCATCTTTTAATTCTTAAGCTATCTCTATACCTATATTCACAATTTCTATGAGTTTTATCCTATGACTCCTTTTTTTGGATTCATATCTACAGCAGTTTTGTTTCACTATTTTCTTTTAGTATTTCTCTCTCTCTTTGAAGATTTTGAACATGCTTACTTAATAGCCATTTATGACCAGTATACTATTTATGGATGGAACTAAAGTTATCTTCTAACTAGTTGAGTTTTTAGCTCATTTCTTTATGATTTTTTTCTCCATGCTTTAGGATGTTAGTTGGCAACCTCAATTTGCATAAAAGCATTTTACTTTCTTTATTCTCTCTCTGAGCTCATTCTTCTCCATGCACCAGCTTTGCAGTCCTCTGCACCTGGACTCTCCAGAACTCGTAAATTAGAAGACACACACTCCTGCAACAGGGCTGACGTAGACAGTCTCTGAAAACACAGGTGGCTTGGCCTAGTTCTGACTCTTCACCACCCGGGGCATGCAAATTAGAACAAGCACCTTGAGTCAGGTTTCTTTCAAAAGTAGGAAAACTGTCCTGGCTCCTGATTTCCCACCACGAGTCTGGAGACACCCTGTTGTCATACGTTGAATTGTGTTGTCCCAAATTTTATATGTCAGTCCTCTGAATGTGATCTTATTTGGAAATAGGATCATTGCAGATGTAATTAGTCAAGATTAGGGAATACTGGTATAGGGTGGGCCTCTAATCCAATGTGACTAGTATCTTTACAAAAAGAATATCATATAAAGAAAAAGACACACAGAGAAAATGTCATGTGATAATGAAGGCAGAGACTTCATTATGACATTGTGACAGACACATACACAAGCCAAGAAAGACTGTAGATTGCCAGTCTAGAACCTTTATGAGGAATATGACCTTGCTGCTGACACTTTAATCTTAGACTGCTAGCCATCAGAACTGTGACACAAATTTCTCTTTTTTTGTGGTACTTTGTTATGGTAGCCTTAACAAACTAAAAAACTCACTATTAGGTTGTTTTAGTCTGTTATAAGTCCAATTTCTGGTGCCTTACTTACTCCTAGACTTGAAGCCCAAAGATCTGACTGTAGTCAGCTCCCTCCTCACTTACTTACAATTGTTTTTGTTTCATTTTGTTATACTAACACTTATTTCTTTTTTACTTTGACTATTCTTACTTAAATAAAAAGATATTTACCACTGTCATATGTCTGGAGAAGATGGAGTTTAATATAGAAACTCATCCTATCATCTTTTCCATAAATCTCTATTTGTAAGTATAAAAAATATGTATTTTTTATAATAATAATGGACATTTAAAGAAAACCTGACATATAATGAAGTGTATTCTGACCCCTGGTTTAAAAAATATTTTAAAAAGAAAAAAACAAAAATTTTTAAGGAAAGAAAAGAGAGAGGGAAAGTAAGATAACAAAAGAAAGAAAGTACTATTCCTCTCCAGAGTATCGGTCAAAGCTCCTCTATATAGATTCAAAGGAGCAGGTTAGATAAAAAAGCAATAATTCAAATGTATTGTCATTCTTCTTTGCCTTTGACTAATATTAATATTCTGATCCACTGTTCTAGACCGAATGTTTCCCTTGATTCCTCCGCTGGCCAGCTTTCACCCATATGTCTCAATTAAAAAATACGTAACTTTAAATCAGGTCCCCATGAAAGGAGTGTGCATGATGCCAAACTTTCCAGGTCTTCTGAGAAGCTGGGAATGATGATGTACTTTGCTACAGACATTAACATCCATATGCATGTGTGCTATTTTCACTGATGAACAGCTTGAGAAGGATTCATTAATAAAACCTTTCAATGATACCAGATTCAGAGTGTCTGCAAACATCAGCCATGACCCAGAAACAAATCAAAGCAGTTTAGAAAATTTTAAATAGATTTTAACTCAGTTTGGAACATGCATTATAACATATCCAGTAAACCTAGGATTAGGTAATATCCATTAAAAAAAAACCCAGACAATAATTACATAAAGTATATGCAATGGAATGGGTTCTTACCATGTTCTTATCAAATTTTTATCATTTTTATTAAAGGAAGTATTTCTTAGATATTGGCTAACACATTTTCAATTTAAATTCTTCATTGGAGGGCTTATAGACATCTTTGCAAAATATGTATATGGAGGCAGGTGACACTGTGGAAAGAATGTTAGATTTGGAGTGAAAAAATAAAACCAGATCCATCATTTACTGATGATGAGCAAATCTTTTAATCTTTCTAAGCCCTATTTTTCTCACAAGTGGAAGCAAGAATAATAATATCTTCTACTTACATAGTAGATTATGCAAATTACAAAGTGTTATTCAACAGTAAATGTTTATTTACATTATAAAAATTTAAGAGGAGAAACAACTGAAAAACTGAAAACAAAAGTAACATTTGACATAGACTAATGATGTCTTTGAAGAGTAAAGACACATTGTGGCATTGTTATTTCAGATCGAGAAAGGGTATAAACATGCCAGTCAGAATGTCCAGGAGATGCAGGCGAGTAGACTGGGTTCAGAGAACCTGGCCCTAATCTTTTTGCTTCATGTTTTGACTCTCAGCATGGTAGATTCAGAGGTTTGCATACAATGATTCACAGAAGGTCTGAGAGACCAAGGTCTTAGAGGTTCAAATGAATTCCTATTTATGGATCTATTAGTAGCTTAATAAGCAGGACTATTTTTCTTCACAGTGAATCATGTGCTTTGGGAGTAGATTTACTCAGGACTCCAAATTATAGATAAGAAGCTGGCCTTGTCAATCTCAACAAAGAAAGTCACATGCCTTTAACAGTTAGTGCCCTCAAGCTCAACAAACCAGTGAACTGCCATCCTCAACTATACATTATTTCTCCTTTTTAAAGCAGGCTCTTCCTTGAGCAGAGTTAGAAACATTCAGTTAGTCAAAATTTATTTTCTGTGATCCAGAAGTGTTCTGGGCCCTGGGTAGATATAAAGAAGTATGAAAAGGGGACCGTACTCAAGGAACTTTGAGTCTAATTAGACAAATGTGTGGACCATTAACTATAATAAAGTGAAGTGATTGTTGCATGAATTTTGTGAGTATGAGGTGAGTGGTGAAAAAGGGGAGGGAAGTTAATATTTTTCAGGTATTTGGATTGGCAGAATAGTAGGTATTTTCTACATATTGCCCTATTTAATTTAATCATCCCAATAATTCTATGAGATAGAAATGTAACTCCCATATCAGCTATAATCACTTTGTTTCTATAATTCTAGGGAAGATTGAATCCAATAGTCCTTTGGTTGTAGCATCAGTGGACAGAATTGGTGGATAGATAACCTGAGAGATTATAGATTTGTTCATGGGAGGATGAAAAGCCTTGCTATAGGGCTTAGAAAGAGTGGTTTGAATGTCCTTGTTGCTCTAGTGTTTCATTTATTATTATTTCATTTGTTATAAATCACAAATATTTATCATATGGCATGTAATGCTTTTTAAGTTTTAATATCTATAACTATAAAATTTTAATCACTTAAGTACCTCTCCACCCTTTATTCTTCAAAGTGTCCTAGTTTTGACAATAAATGTAATGATTATCCTACTGTGACCCCAACACTCAACTAGTCCAGTGTCCCTGGGTAGTCATCTATAGGGTAACTCTTGAATCATTACAACTATCCTTGATGTCTCACCCAGCCATGGGGCCCAGAATTCTTGCTGTTGATATTTAAGTGGAGTATATAATTGCCAACTAGTGTAAACCTCAGTCAGGATAAGAACAGATTTGGGTCCTCAAGCAGGCCAAAAAACTCCCAGCAGCTGCCTGGGCAGACTTAACCCATCATCTCATTAACTTCACTGTAAAAAGGTAGGATTTTATGTCGGAAATCATTTTATTGTGATTATATTTCATATTGCCTACTCACCAGAGAGGAAAAAATGTATGGATTATATTTTCTAAACCAAAGTTTGGTACACATGAATCAAAAATATGTTTTAGGTATAACTTTATTTATATAATAAATGTTAAAAAATAAAGATATATTTAGTAATACCCTTAATAAATTACTGTATTAAAAAGAATAAGCTCATTAAACCCAGCCACCCTTTTGAAATTTGAGTCATTCCTTCATTTATATATATATATAAAATTAGTCTAGAGTAAGTGGTTCCAAATTATGAATCATTTAATGAATCCTTCTAAATGATTCTAAATTAAGTCTTCCCTAGCTTTAGAAAAAGAATAACAATCTACAATAAAAATAAATCCTCAAATCATTGTGAAAGCATGTCATTTACCTGAAAGAAAGGATTTCTGACTCCTTTAATATTGAAAATAGCAAACTAAATATAGCATTAACTTTGCAACAAAATTAAAAAAATAAAAAAGATATTGCAGATTTGGTCACAGAGAATACCGGGAACATAACTACTGGGAGTGAGTCATACACAAAGTATGATTTGAAAAGTCCAGGTGCTTCTTGGCATATGGAGTTATCATATAAACTGGTGTTTGAAATATAAAAGTTACAATAATAACCCAGAAGCAGTATCCAAAAAAGCAAACAGATACATCAAAGTGAAAAACAGGTCTTGTAATTATTATCTTTCATGGTGAGCAGGGAGCAAACCTCTTTCTATGAGCAAAATAAGTAATTCTTCCAGGGAAACTAGATTGTCTCTGCAGGGCAGGGAAAACTGTCATTTACTGAATTGTACCCAGGAGCCCTAGATGTTAATTGATCTCATTTTGTACTCCTTATCTCATTATGGATAAAGCACTGAGGACAGCCAATGAATGCTAGAGGAGAAATGATTTCAAATATGATATGTTTACAACTTTGCCCTACATCTAGCCTAATGGTCTTTGGGAACTTAAAATAATTTTGAATAAAGGATCAGAACTCTAAAATAAATAGATTCAAGAATTAGACATATGTGCTTTAGAAACTAATAAAAATGAATAAGAATACATTATTAATGTTCTTTCTAATTCTGTAATTCCAAATCTCTCTTTTTGACTGCTCTTTCCTATCTTCCCAGACTCTGAAGTCATACTCTTAATAATTTACTATAAATTATACTAGTGCTAACACACATACATGCAAGGATTAATACAGTGCGGATGATTTTTCATTGCAACAAAGGTAGCTGTCTCATTCTTTTCAGCGATTACCTCATGTTTTATTTTGCTAACATCTTTTATTAAGGCAAGAAAGTCTAATAGTAAATACTTTTGTAATCAACCCTGAGGCCCAAAGAATATCCTCCCAGATAGAGGAGTCAATAACAAAACAGTTACATGTAATAAATCTGTTCATCATTTGTCCTTTCTGTGAACATTAGGTGGGGCAGAGACTGCTTTTTTATTTTATAAAGTAGAGTTAACTGAGCAAACACTGTGTGGGCATGGTGTTATTCGTAATACATTTGTGTTTTAACATGCTGAGGGGTATTTTTATTTTAATCAGCTATTTCTTCTCATGTAGAATCAGTGAGAAATGTTGGCATTTTTCAATGAACTACATCTTTGTGGAAATAAATACAAGTCTGCACTTTGAAAATAAGAACAAAATGCAATTTTGTTTGTTAAATCACTCTAAATAGCAATCTAACTGAATTTTTGAATAATTGAACTTCCTGTCCTTTTAGCTAGTCTTTCAATATTAAAGAACCCCACTAACATTTTACAGATAATTATGCCTAAAGTAATGCTTCAAATTGGGCTGTTAATGAAGAGTGCTGGCAGATCTGAGCTTCCTGCAAAATCTATTATAAATTGTTTCAAAACTTTATTAAGGGTAGATCAGATGGGTCTATAAAATACAGGGATGTTTCAATACAGAATGTGACTTTTATTAGTCCTCTCATGAAAAATGGCACCAGTTTGATTCGAGATGGCAATAAAAAATATATTGCCGGTTTTAGGGAACTCCATTTTCCAGATCTTGAGATTTGCGATTAGTAGGCAAAGAATTTATATCACATAGCAGAAATGGTAATAGACAAAGTAAGATTTACCATACCAACATTGCCATTGAAAGTTGAATCTGTACAGCCTGGCAGATATGGTATTCCTCCTAATAATTCTTGTAAACACATTCAAGGATTATATGTACATTTTTTGTCATACTTCAGATTAAGAAAGAGATGACCCATTAACTATAGTTAATAGTTAAGTTTGTGCAAAATACCAGAAAATATTTAAATATCTTTAAGACATCTGAAATAAATGAAAGTTAATGCCATACTATAACTTAGAATGTGTTCAATCCAAATAACTTTAAAGCTTTTTCTTTTCTTTTATATCATAATCACAATACTCTGTATACTATGACAAAGATTCCTAAGCTTTTAAGTTTATATATTGGAGACATCCCTCTGATTTGATTAACACTTGCTCATCCATCCTACTGCAGCCTAAAAGTATATTCTGTTTTTCAAAGAAAGTATTGTTATTTTTTTTTTAAACAGACTATCACAGTTACTTCAAGTCTATTTTTAAGAAATGCACAGGAATTCAAACATTTAAAATTAACTATTTTTTCCAGGAGTCTTCTGAAAAAAAATATCTGCAAGTCTATGGATTAATTTTCCCATTAAATTTTAGATAAAATTTGTATTGTGTTGTACCTTGAAAGCAGTCCCTTAATATTTAAGAAGTGTAGTGCTTCCACGTTCATCCCTTCACCTAACATTCACTGAACATTCAGCATCTACTATATGCCAGGCCCTGTGCAAGGCGTTAATCAGGGCTACTTGAGAATTAAGACAAGATTCTTATCTTCAAGGCATTTAGTCTGGTGGGAGAGGCAGAAAATTGAACAAATAAATACAATGCACCATGTGAAGTTCTAATAGAGGACTAAAGGAAATAGAATCAGATACATACACACACACACACACACACACACACACACACACACACACACACACACGAACTAAGTATACACTAGATTCTTGGGAAAATCAAGTCCAGGAAAGTTCAGAGATAAGGTGACATAGGCTGAGTAATATTCCCTCCATCCTTACCTCTCCATCTCCAATCTGCCACTAAGCCTCTGTTCTAACATCCTGTCTCTTCTGTTTTTTAGTGATAATACTATATAATTATTAAAGAGCTTTCTCACAGTAAATTTCTCAACTGCTTGACCATAACTTTTTAATGGGGCTTTGGGAAATATGATACCTCCTGATAACTGAAGTTATAATCAGGTTATTGGTAACTTCAGAAGAAAGAGAAATTATATTTCTACCTACCCTTACTTTTAAGGCTTATTCCAATATACTGTTCCTTTCTGTAGTAGAACATATTTTAAAGATCACTCCTCTAAGTCTTACCTGCTTTTTTAGGTTGTAGATTTAGTAAAATTTAGTAAGATATCAATATACTACCAATCATTTTATAGTATAGAAAACTATCACATTTGTAAACACCTTTATAATTTTCATATCCTTTTCACTGACACATCTTCAAATTTTAACTCTCAAAAAAAATAATTTTTATGAGTTTGGTAGGGCAGATAGTACTATCCCATTTCAGAGATGAGAAAACTGAGGTTCTGAAAGCACAGTGGCACAGACTAGATAAGGTTTTGTGGCTTTTTTCTACCTTCTAATGATGCCTTTCATTCACTTCCCCAATTTAAATTAGTT
The DNA here is from genome assembly GCA_004027375.1 of Macroglossus sobrinus. Lineage (NCBI taxonomy): Eukaryota > Metazoa > Chordata > Mammalia > Chiroptera > Pteropodidae > Macroglossus > Macroglossus sobrinus. The sequence goes on from PVKZ01001707.1 coordinate 244,385, forward strand.
CTATGATAGATTATTATTGCAGAAAAAGGGTCTGAAAACCCTAGCTAAGATTTTTAAATATTTACAGGAAGTAATATTATTCACACATAAAGTATAAAAACTATTTAATTTTTCTTAGTTATACATATATTTTACATACATGTATTTGACCAATGTTTTAAAATATTCAGTGATAAAAATAGCATGTAAATTCTTATTTTTAATTTTAATTAAATATTTTTATTAAGTAGCAGCATGATTTTTCAGCTGGATAAAGGCTGAAGATCTAGTCTCTGATGGCTGTGTGTGTGTATGTGTGGTTGGGGAGTAATTTCATATTACCAAATATAATAATAATTATAATAGCAATGTATTAAGAGATTATTAATAGTTATAATGGCTAGTATAACAATAAGTTAGATCTTGATTTTCTCCTAATAAATCAAAAAGAGAAGAAAAAGCCTATGTGAGCATGAACTTGTCAGATTACAGTGACAGCTGAAGAAGAACTACTACAACACTGTTTATCAAAAACATATCCTCCACAGAACATTGTGTAGAAGTCTACCAAGTCTAGTTAAGAACAGAAAATTACCCAAAGATAACCCAGGATCTCAATTGATTTTGGGACATTTGATTAAGATAAGGTAAAATGAAATAAATGATAATCTTGACAGCTGATTATCAAAAAAGGCAAGAAAAAGGAGTGATAGCATTGTAGAAGAGTCTTTGCTTTAAAGAAGCAGCTGACTATAGTGTTTCCAACTCTAATCTTCCATCAGGGAGTTATACCCAAGCAAAGCTGAGAAGTCATCTGCAAAATGCCATCAAGCTGACACTTGAGACTTCTCTCAGGCTGATATTGCTTGGATAAATTTCTCTCAAGCCAAGGATAGGCCTTGTCTCTCCATTCTATCTCCTTAGTGCAAGTGAATATATAAAATTAGAAAATAATGTAATGATTTACATGACATTTTACGCAATGTAATAATAATTAGCTGAATAAAAATCAGAGTTATTTGTTAAGGATGGAAACTTCATTAGTCAGCGTTTGTTACCATAATGAAACAATCAAAAAGCTCAGAGGTATATAACCATCAATACCTTTTCTTCTCTTAGCAGTTTACAGGTTGACTATAGTTCCATTTAGCTCTGTACCACATTCTGGGACCCAGATGAAAGAGACTGGGACTTGCTTTCTTCATGGCAGAGGGCAAAGATGCAAGAGGTCATGCTGAAATACAAACTCACATTTAAAGCTTCTGCTCAGAATTTTTGCTGTATCACTTCTACTTGAATGCTATTGGCTCAACCAAGTCACACGATCAAGTTGGCAATGGATGAAGGAAATAACTTGACTTTGGGAAGTTCCCAGGTCTACATGACTAGGAAAATGTATTTTTAATCCTCTTATGGGGTGGGGTGAGCATAGTTTGGAATTGTGCTGATTGCTGATTTATTACTACCCTGCTCCAAATTCAATAAAGCACTCTCTGTAAAAATGGATCTGGACCCTTTAAATCATTTTCCTTTCCCAGTAGGCATGATGCTAAGCCTTGCTAGGAGAGGGGACTGGAGAGATGATATAGCCTAAAAGGTTTTCCTTCCTGGCTCCATGATCTCTAGGCAGGCTCCCTATGCAGCTTCTCTAGTGCTTGGATCCCTTAGCACAGAAGTCTTCACCAGCATCTAGCTCTTGCAGTGCACAGGTTTTTCTACTACCCAGCTTTGGTAATGTTGGCTTTTGTTCAGCATTGCACTTTAGCAGCATGGCAGCTTCTCCAATATGAGGCTGCTTCATTTGCATACAACTCCTCCAATGTCAGCTCGTACAGTGCAGGCAGGCTCTTCAGCTTCCAGTTCCTGCACTGACTGGTGGTAAGCAATACCCACCAACCAGCAGCTTCCCCTGAAACATCCTTTGGGCAACATTGTAGTGAAGAGACATCTCTCTATGAACAGTTTTCTCCAGAACCCTGGAGCAAACTTCTGGCAAGTTTCAGAGGTCATATTTCCAACAAATTCTGTTGGACTGGTACCACAGTGACCTCTCTGCCATCCAGTGAACCTTGACCATCCTTTCTGGGTCATGGGGATCCTCTTCCTTGATGCTTCAGTTCAACTCGAGTAGCTATAATACTATATTCTTTAGAGTTTTTTTATATTTCTTGCCAATTCTACTTTATTCTAATCTCTTATTATAGTTAACAATTCTTGTATTAAATTTCCCAAGTTCAAATTACTGTGTGGTTTCTCTCTCTCTTAATCAGACCCAGGCTGATACAAGAACCATATTATAATCTACCACAGTGATCTAATAAATTGAATTAGTTAGATAAAACTTATTGTTCAAAAAGATAAATTAGTCTATTCATTGGTACATAGGACTGGGATTCTCAAAGTTTGTTGGTTTAAGGCTACTTTTCTCCTAGGCATGTTTGGCTGGGTTCTCCTTTTTCTCTGCCTCTGTGTCTCACTACCCTTGACTGCCAAACTCTTTTCAAGCTCTGTGAATAACTTAAGGTCATGGTCAGCTCTTCTAGTTTCTCTGAGGACAGAGTTAACTCAATTTTTACTCTAATTGATTTTGTGTTGACTTTCAGCAGACATCTAATTTTCTTTACCTCTTCAAATTCTTGATCTTGGTCTCACTGGAACCCTCATTTATGCCAATATCATATACACATTAGAGATGACCCAAGAAGAGTAATTTTTTAAAAGGCACCATCCCCTTAAAATTATAATTGCTACCTTTCATTTCTGGTACCTTCATTGACCTATGGTAACTATTAACTGAGTTATGTGAGTTTATGTGAAGCATAACTAGAAAACACAAGGATAAAATTTTTAATTAAAACTTGTGTTAATATAAGAATCATACATTCAGTTATAATTTAAAGAGTCAGCACAGAAAATATAAGCCATTTTCTTGGGAAAGAAGAACATAGCTTATACTTTTTTATTAATATATAATTTTTACAGGAAGTTTTACTGAGACTATAGCTATTCCTCTTAATTTAAAACTGAGTAATTCAAAAAATTATTTGAAGAAATATATAATGTTTTATTTTCTTGTCTAAAATCTTCTGTAGACTGACTGTTAATGTGAATAAATGATAACAATAAGTTCAGCATGAATATATTGAATATAAGATAGGTGTCTGACTCGGTGCTAGCTGTGGAAATCCAAGAGAACGTTTATTTTTTCCTGAGAGAGACACATAGAAAAAAGACATATGGAAAACAGGAAAACAAGGTTATCTTAACGCTATGCCTAAAAGGCAGATGGAATCTATGGATTCTATAATATCTTTTAAAGTTCAATTGCTGCTTATGTTTTACTCTTTTCCATCCTCTAATTTGATATGACCTCATATGCTGCTAGAAATCTTAGGTTCTCTGTGTAGTCCCAGGACTAAAGAAGACAGCAGTGGGGTCCAGGGAAGAAGTCTTTATCCTGTCCTTTACCTCCAGAAATCACTTCCTGGCCGCATTGACAGAATCCCAGTTATTACATTTTAAAGTATAGGTTTATGCCTTGTGAACTATGGAATTTACAACCTGGAAGAAACTTTGAGGTTTCCCATTTCCAACGTCTTATTTTACGGATGAGAAAACTGAAACCCAGAAAAGGGAAAGGATATATTATGAGTTCCCAGTGGATGTATCTGATGTGATCACTGAAACAGTCTCCTGATATCTACATTAAAATGATCTCCACACTACTGGAGTTCCTGTAGGCAACAAAGGTGATCTTTACTGATACCAGAGAATTAGAGAGAACCACTTGTCAAAAGGAATGGAGACTTCGTTGAAGAAAGAATGCTGGCCAGGGGCTGTCTTCACCTTCTGCATATTTATGCTGACAATGTGTGGCTCTTACAAATCCATATTTATAGCTAATTTAAGAACTATCACCCATATTTGTCATATTCCTTCTGATATAAACGAGCATATAATTAACAAACTGAGATTCTGAGTGTGTCTATGTTTTAAGCAAAGGTTTTTTTGTTTTTTTTTTAAGAAAACTTTTGTTTGTTTGCTAGCTTGTTTGTAGATAAAGAATCTTTTAAAAAAACTGTCATTGCTCACTTCTATTTGCAAACCATCTGGCAATTCCATTTTCCAATGACATACAACAAAGAAAAGCAGTAAATACAGTAACAGGAACAAAAGTAAAGACATCTCATCAAAGAGAGAACTTACAATCAGATTTGAGCAGTGCTAAATATTGTGCTCCAACAACAAAATTAATAATAACATTCAGGGAAAGTTTTCATCTTTAATCTTAGTTCTCATTAATTTGAAATTGACTTAAGATTTTATGGAGAAAAATAGGAATCAGCATAAAAAGAACTAGGTCCATATCGAAGAGGATAAGCATGCTCTGCCAGATGGCAATATCAAAACCTATGGCAGAGACATGCACAAAAATCAACCATTGATTTTCAAATGAGAAATGATAAAGAAATGGGTGGAAATTTCATTATAATGGTAAATATTTTTATATAGATATTCTAATAAATCTGGTTGTAACATGATATCTCTGTTCAGGACATTTTCTATCCTATTACACTGATATCAATAATTTATTCCATATTATTTATCATGTGATTACAAAAACATTGGTATCTCTCCTTTCCTTTGAGTCTGGTTTCTCATAACAACTTACTGGTTCTTATTTCCTTACATATATTATGGATATCAACAACTGAACAATTTCAATGACATCCCTGCCATTTCTCTGCCTTCTTGTTTTACAGAACAACTTTCTGAAATCACATTTTTATGCTATCATTGTTATCCTCAAATATTTCCCATTGAAAACTATACCCTTGCTCAAGTACCCATAGAATTTACCTCTTGAGATAAAGCTATCCTCTGTCTCGCCCAAACAAATCATACATGAGTTCCCTGAATATGCTCTCTGCCTCATCCAATAGGTCCTCTATCTTCAGAACATGCCGTCAAATATCTCAGAATGCATTCTACAAGATACTAAATCCTTAAGCTGTAATTATCTCACATTCGAAGATTTTCAAACATGTTTTCTAAACATGTTTGGGAAACCTAGGTTAAACATAGTTAAATGATGCCTCTTTTTTTTATTTGAATTTTAGAGAATTTTAGTATGCAGTGTTCCTTAAAATTATTTGATCATGAAACCATTTTCATAAAGCCAATCATGTGATATATATCTATCCATATATATACCCACATAAATATCTATTTCTAAATCTTATTTGTTTATTTAAATTAACAGCTCCAGAAAAATGAAACACAGAGTTACCATATAAACCAACAATTCCACTCCTAGGTATATATCCAATTTAAATGAAAATATGTACATACAAAAGCTCACACATGAATATTTATAGCTGTATTATTCATAATAACCCGAATGTGGAGATAACCTAAGTTTCCAGCATCTGAAAAATAAATAAACAAAATGTGGTATATCCATAAAATGCAGTATTACCCAGTCTTAAAAAGAAGGAAATTCTGACACACACTATAATATAAATACATCTTGAAAGCATTAAGCTAAGTGAAAGAAACCAGTCATAAAGAGCCACATATTGTATGGTTCTATTCATATAAAAGTCCTGAATAGAGAAAACAGTAATGACCAAGAGATATGTAGTTGATTATGTCTGAGGGAAATGGGAGGTGGGGGAAGGATAGGGAGGTGATACTAATAGGTATAGGTTTTCTTTCTGAGGTAATACAAATTTTCTAAAATAAACTATGGTAATAATTGCATATAACTGTGAATTAAAAATTATTGAACTGTATACTTTAAAAAGATGAACTGTATGATATGTAAATGATATATTAATAAAATTGATTTTAAAGTGTTTTTAAATGTCTGGGATAGCAGATCATGATATCATTTTGTAACTCCCCGCTATGGCTGTATTTTAATTAGCAAAGGCTTAATAATTATGTGACAAATTAACTGAAAGAAAAGGCTAACATATGCCTTTCTCCTCAGTATGGTCTCTGGACAACAGTATCATGTCCTTTAGAAGTTTGTTAGAAATGCATGTTCTCAGGTCGACCCCACTTGCTGAACTACAATCTGCATTTCAACAAGATCTAAGGTGATTTGTATGCACATTAATGTTTAAGAAACACAGGACTGTAATACCTTCTTGTTGAGAACACTAAACTTTTACATAGCTATTTTGCTTTCTTGTGCCTTAGGGCTTTTAACTGGTATTAAATCAATTCACTTTTAATAGGATAGCATCTAATGAATTACAATTAACCTAATTTTCTCAGCTGCAGTTTTAATGTTTCCCAGTGGTCAGTCAAGCCTCAGAGATGTGATTTTTTTAAATATAAGAAATTATATAAAATAAATTGATAACGTGTTCAGGTCTTTAAGTCCCTTCAATTGTATAGACATACTATCCTTTATAATTACTGATTTAAATGCAAAAGCTTACTATTAACTTGGTCAAAGATATATAACAAATTATTTTTAACCAACTTATCTTCCCATCAATGAAAAGCAATTAATAACCACGCTTGCTTCCAAACTATTGTCAACATTTTTCTGATGAATTAGCAGGGGTCATTTTGGTCATGCTGAAAAAATTAAATATACATGTAGCAGAGAAAAGACTTTTTTTGGCAGAACTCCACTGGATAGTTTGTGCTGCTGCTGGAAATGCTCTAAGATTTGAACTGTCATACTTCTAAAAGCTTCTCAGAACTACAGAACTTTATAACTGAGAAAAATGTACTTCCAGCATATAATATATAAATATAAAATGCATTTCTTTCAAGGACTATTCTTGTTTTTCTTTCCTCTTACCCCTGACCTCTCATGCCTACATAGACAGGTAAACATGAGGCATCTTGATTCTGCTCTTCTCTATTCCAACTCTGAAATGAAGGTCAATAGGATCCAGTGACAAACTCAGACCAGGCTAACTCCCTTCCCCATCGCAGGTGTGCTCTTGGGAAATGAAGGCCTCTTACAATGACCAGTGCCATTGTCAGGTGGTCTATTATGAGAGTGTCATCTAGGGTTTCAGAAAAACCAAAATGCTTTTCTCAGTTTGCAAGACAGGCTATAAATAACAATTAATTTATAATTAATTGCCTTGAGTATTTTGATAAACAATCACAGAAGTCCTTGCTTTTATATAATTCCAGAAGCCCTCCATCTCCCTTGATGAAAAGAGAAAAACACTATTTAGAAAAAATTCTCCAGATATGATTCTTTAAATATATTTTTCCTATTTATGGGGATTGGTGAATTATATAGATGTTTATGTTTGCAATCATATGAAGCACTCTACCTATTTACAGTATTTATTATTCTTTGAAATATATTATTACCACTGAGATACTTGTATGGAAGATATAAAGTAAAAATATAAATAAATATGTAGATTTTCATGTGCTTAGTTTTATTGGAAATGCATGTGGAATCTATTCAGCTAATGAATCCACAATAAATAAAAAAGTGATATCCTTTCATGTTGATATTAATTATATTAAATTACAGACTTGGCATGTTAGGAAATTAAAAACTAGAATCAATAATAAAACTACAACTTAACTTGAACTTATGAAGTAAGGTATACAATTTTTTTTAAAGTTTATAGCTTTAATTCTTTGAGATCCTACACTAAATGGTGTCTGGTCTTTAGAAGGTCATTAAAAATACAGATAAATGAAAGCCAATAGTAAAAGAAGTCAATTCTAACTAACTTATTTTATGATTTAAAACTGCATATAAATATACATATATATGTATTTAAAAACATATATTCAAAGTTCCCCTTAGTGAGTCCTTATTGAGGAAAATTATGTCTCTATTATTTAGAAACTGATGAAGAAATTTTTTATAGAGGAAAATAAAATAAAATAAAAGTTACCCATTATTAATTTTCTGATAGTAATAGAAAATAACATGGGTCTTGCAAGGGCAGGAACCAACTCTCTACACTACAGGTATAAAAAAAAAATCACTCTTTGAAATACAGGATCATACTGATCCTTTGGTGACTATGATTCCATAATCTAAAAAATATTTAGAGAAAAAACACAAATCTGAGGAATTTAGGGCAGGATGCTTCAGATGGGGAATTTTTCTTAGAAAAAAATGAAAAATATAACAATATAATATTTCCCCCCAAATCAGCTCATTTTAAAGTTGACTGCATAGAGAAACTCAAAATAATTCTGAATGAAACTAAAAAGTTGTACTCTTAAGAATATTAAACTTCTGTTATGCTTCCTCACATATGGTAAAATTCAAGCATCATGAGCCAAACTTTTAATGAAGGTCCCTTACTGGCTTCTATTATCAGACAGGCCCACACAGCCATTTGCCCTGATTGGGTGCTTCTGTTGCATTGTTTTTACAAATGGCTGGGGCCTACTGAGGCAGTAAGTTTGCCTGTGGTTAATTTTTGTCCTGGTGTATTACTAATGAGAGGCCTCTATTAAAGATGTCTTATTTGTCAGCCACAGACGTCTGGGATCTTTTTTTACCTAGTCTCCTTATTTTGGCACCACCTAGAGAAGTTATAACTGCCATAAATCTGTGTGTCCCTAATGAAATTTGGAAAGTGATCCAGCTCATCTTGGAGAATTTATATCAGTTATGGTCTCTTCCAGCTTGTCTCATTTCTAAATATACTTTTGACTGTAATAAGTGTTGGCTGAATGTTGAGGTGTTGAAATGATTACTCTAAATTATTAGGGGGGAATGATGGGCTTTATTTAAAAGATTAACTTAAAAAGATATAAAATGGATTTCCACTTTCACAGCAGAGTTTCAGATTTGAATTATGTGTGTTTTCTCTCTAGTCTAAAAGACACAAATACCCTCAGGGTTTCTATAGAGAATGATAGCGGTGGCTTTGCTGTTAAAATCTCAGATGCCTTCCAGTGTCAAACAAGAGAGAAGAATGACAACAGGACTAGTAATATGAGGCAGTACTCCAATAGGGAATTTTTAAAGAAAACTAAGGAAATGGAAGGAGAATTGTTCAATCCCAGGACTGAACAATTAGTGTCTGTCTCTGTTCCTTAAAGCCATTTTGATTCTACAATGTTTATCTTTTTTCTCTGGTTAATTCCCATAGCACTTAGCTTGTACATGCCTTATATTTACTCCTACTATCTTATACTATAGCTGTTTGTGTAACCACCTTATCTCTTTTATTGAACTGGAAGCTCTTTGGAGAGGGAAAGATAACCTAACACATACTTTTATCCTCGACAATGTATTGAATAGGAGAAAATAAAAATAAAATGAATGAGGAAGGAAAATTTCTTGAATACATATTACGCATTAGGCAAATGCATGGTGTTAATACTTGAAAGGCTACAATAACAAATAAGTTGGTTGCCTGCCTGACTTTTGAATTAATTGAGAACTAATCCAAAATAGGCAGATGTAGACACATTACCAGCTGTATTTTGTTAAAGTTAGAGCTGGAGAAAAGAATGTAGAGGTGCAATAACAATGGTATTCCTAAAAATATATTCAGAATGATATCCTGGTCACAGATGTGGTTGGGAAAACGCAGGCCCCACCCTGGTTAAACATACACACAGCAGAGCAAACAGGAATGAGCACTTTCTGCAGGCATTTGCAGGACCTAAATAAGAGATAGGAGGGTGGGCTGAACTCCACAGTTTCTTTCTCCAAACTCACCAGTGAGGTACTTTGCTCTTCCTCCCTTGGGAAGAAGGGAGTGAATGAGGGGTAGAGACATGTTAGGATTGTTACACCAATAAATATCCTTCTTCCTGTGGTCATGAAGTAGGGGAAAGAAAGTTTTCCAACCATCAAGGTGTTTCCATACATCTCATTTAATCTCTCAATCTATATGAAGTCATACATTGTTATGCTGGTTTTATAGATGAAGAAGGGAACATGCATAGATATTTAGTAAATGTCAAAGTCAATATTCAAATCCAAAGTTTGTGTTCTTTGTTCAATATGGTCCACAGTGTGTGGGTGTGACATATGTTTGGGGAATGAATGAAAAGATGAAAAGAAAGAAAACTTTGTATATATTTATGTGTCAACCATGATAAGTTCCAAGAATTTTGAGTGATTCAAGCTTTTTAAACAAAAGGAATTCCATATTGTAAAGTGTCTTGATAAATTAAAAAAGGATAATTTTTTTCATTAATATATGAAGATATACTATATAGAAAATTTCACAAATTGTTCCCCATTTACATATCACCCCAATAGATGGTCAGCTTCTAGAGGCCAGGGAACTACTACTACCACTTTTATCTGCTTCCTTACATCAGCAGAGATAGATAAATCCTCAATAATGATTTCTTAAGTGAATTTTATGAACTCAAAATCAAATATGCATGTATTTATGTATATAGATAGATGAAGAAATAGATGGATAGATATAGATAGATGTATGGACAGACAATAGATAGATATATTTTCTACAAGTGCCAACAGCCGTCAGTAATTGACACGATATTTTTACTTAGTTGAAGAGGGGCACAGCAGTGTGCTGCATAAATGTGGAAAGAATTACTGTGAAGGAGGATTCTGATTAGTTAAATCTTTCTGAACCAAGAAGAAAATAAAATAAAAAAAGCTTTAACTTCAGCAGGAGCAATATAGATTACATGTAAGGAAGGAAGCCTTTCTTGCTAGCAAGGGTATTAAACAGACCGTGGAAAGAACTTGCAGAATCTTTCCTTGAGGATCTGTAATACTAGGATAAACAACCATCTGGTTGCTTGGAGGCAACGAGCTGGCCTGGGTGAACTTTCAGAGAAGATAATATAATTACTTGTAATTTTATTTAAAATATCAAACAATAATTTTATATACAAGATGTGCGATAATAATAAAACCTTATGACAAAAGAAACCATACTTTGTACTACTCTGGTAATCTCAAATCACCCCACACAGTGCTGAGCATATACTAATTACCCAATAAATATTTACTGTCCAGACTGATCAGTCATTTGGGAAGAATGGCAATCAGGAAAGGGAGAACTGGATTTCATTCCTAGTTCTATAAATTGTCTAGGACTTGGAGAAAATCAGACTGTTTCTCCAGGTCTTAATCTCCCTCCTCTGTCGACCTTGTCCTCTATGAGCTGAGGGTCTCTCATCCCCTGTAGCCCTGTAACTTCTCTGTTCTGATTAACCTGCTTTGTACTCAGTTCATGCTGCCTATCAATCTCACTGAAAGAAAATAAGAAAGCTTGGTTTCTAGTGACACTGATTAGCATTTTGAACTTGTTCAAATCATTTAATTTCTCTAAAATTTCATTAATAGAAGCTTTATTAGCCAAAAATTCTAGAATTCCATGATAATGGCATGTTGAATTACATTATCTGTTTATTCACATTATAATTTCTAAAGTGATTCAGGAAAAAAATTGGTTCAAAATATTATCAAAATTACTGTTAAATATTTTAAAGTTTAATTCAATAAACAATACACCTTTGTGTTTATTTCTCTCAAATGTCTAATCAATGTTTATTCTTTGTCAGTTCACTTATTTAAAACACAGTAATGTTACTTAACACTTCATTTTAAAAAAATTCCTTGATTCATAGGACTACCATGCTCCAAAATCCTCACCTGTTATGCTGTTGCATTAATAATATAGACAATCTATATGGAGAAACTTCAGAAAGTTCAAACTAAGCTAAAACAAACAAACAAACAAAAAACCTCTGATTTGCTCTCTAGAAGGAAAAATGTGATATACCATTGTAATCATACAAATCTTTACTTCTTTAAAATGACTTTTTTTTGTTTCTTTCTCCTTAATTCAAACTGGCCTTAGGCTCACTTACTTTTCTTTTCTTATCCTTCTGCATATTATAGGACCCCTTTCTTAATCATTAAGCCCTTAGGTCACATTAAACACTCTTAGGAAAAAGCCTCAGATCTGTTGACCACAGAAAAAATTTCCTTCAAGCTAAAAATAACATCTTGCAGCTTCACACCCAGGAAAGCTGAAAACCCTACTAGCAACCCCTTCAAACCAGAGGGAATGATGCTATGAATGGCATCAGGACCTGATGCAATGATTGACTACCTTCAGCTCTAGCCCTGACCAATCAGTAGTGCTCATGAAATGAACTTCCTTAGCTATCAAGACTAACGAGATTTCCTCTTTATAACCTATCCCCTACAGGCCATCAGGGACCCAGGTCTTTGAGTACTAGTTCCTCTATATCTCTAGCTTGGTGCCATTTCCTTCAACAAACCTCTACTTTCTTTGCTGCAAACTTCTGTCCCTGTCTCTTTTCACTATGGACACATGAGGCAAAATGAACCCACTGAGTTCAGTAACACCTTTTCAAAGGAAAAAGACTTGCTACTAGCAAATATTTACACAAAGACCTACTAATAAGCAAATTTTTTAACTAGTCAGACTTTAAATGATAAATGCAGCATTATTAGAATCTGCAGATAAGGAAATGAATAAAACGTGTACTAACTGTATGCTTATATGCATTTATGTTTGAATGGATGGGTATTCATCTATCATTCAATAAGCATTTATGGAGTTCTGCTAGGTATTAGACAACTGTGAACTGGGGATGAAAAAGTGATAAGACATAGCCCTTTGCCAGGAGATATTCTCATTCTAATAATACAAATGTGTAAATAAGTATGGTGCTCCATGAGATGTTCTATACGAGAGGTATCAACATGAAAAAATGTAATGTCTAATGGCTTAGAAATAGGAAACATTAGATTTAGACTCCCCCATGAGGACCACAGATGTTGGTATCAGACACAGGTTATAGAACAGCTATGTTTGAAAGAAAAGAATAGAATTATAAAAAATGAACATACAACAAAAAGGAACTTACAGATCTGAGGAAAATGAGACTTCTAAAAGTGTAAACTGTTAATATTTGAAACTTAATAGACTAGTTGAGCATATACAGTAAAAAAAGAAAATAAAATATATAAAAGCAACATGTGAAATAGAATGAGAATGTGTAACATATGTATAGCAGAGTAACAGAAGAGGATGTTTAGCAGAATCTTGGCCTTGCACACCAGATACCAGCAGTATCCCTTTCCCTCAGTCATGAAAATCAGTGTCTTCAGACATTGCCAAATGTCTCAACCCCAGTTGAGAACCACTGACACAAAAAAAAATATGAGAAAGACAAATTACTGGCCTATTTCATTCACGGTTATAGACGTAAAATTCCTAAATAAAATAACAGACAAATTGGATTTAACAGCAAATAAAATAATAAAATCCAGTTGGATTTCTTTCCTGAAATGCAAAGATGGCTGCATGTTTAAAAAGCTATAAATATTATAACCCACATTAACAAATAAAAGAAGAAAAACCTTATGTCATATATATATATATATATATATATATATATATACACACACACACACACACATACATAAACACACACTGTATGTATATGTATATACACACAGTACTCATTGGTAGGAAATTCTTTACCCTTTATTTTCCCCTTTAATCTACACCTTATAATAACCTATCTGCAGTGTGAATTAAAAGCCATGCTTTAGGTATAGCATTATACATGAGAGAAGGGGATACTAATATAAACTGAGCTAATCAGAAGCCTTTCCCACAAGTTCATAGCTCTTTAGAGAAAAAATTAAAGAATAAGATTAGCTCATAAGGTCATTGACAAATATTTCAATTTCACTGAAGGGTAGACTCTAGATTTATTTTAATGGTACAACAAAGGTCTACTAAAATGTCGATCTGTATTTTAAATAGCAATTCAAATAAGTTAAATGTAATTTATATTAACACAAAGAAAAAGGATTTTCAAAATGACTGTTTAATTCTATGTCTATAGCATTCAACACATGGTCTTTAAAAGCAAATGACCTTTTACTGTTAGTATCCAGTAAATAAATACGAATGACTCATTAGTGCATTCACATGAATTAAAATGCTCATTTGCAGTGGCTTTAGAATGCACTCAATTTCAAAATGACCTCTATTAATTTTTTTATTTAATTACATACATAAACAAATCTGAGATCATTATATGTTCAGTAACCAAGCAATCTGAATCTCTACCATGTTTACCAAATAGTCATTTAAGGATATGAAAAGGAAAGTATGCTAAGTATGCTAAGAGACTGAGAGAGGTAGTTCTTTTCTGGTGAGTTACTCCACTCCATACCTCCATCCCCAGTTCTGCATCTCAGTAAGTAGGAAGTTGATGTTAACTCAGCATTAAACTCTTGATTCTCACAAGTACTGACCTTATACTCTTATTCAGTTTGTTTATTTGTTTATTAACAAATAAATATGTTAAATAAAACCACGGAAATTATTTCTATAAATATTTTAACATTTATATAAAGAAAAACTAACTTCAATTAAAATATGAGATAATTCAATGTTAATAAATTAGCATAAAGTTTGACATGCCTTATCAGCCTAATAGCTATTACGAAACAAATAGTGACAATCATCATACCTAACAGTGGCTGATCGTTGTTTTGGGCACTTTTATGTAGCTATAATAATGATAATGATACTCAGTCAACAAGAAATAAATAGATCGCTACCAGTCAGGTAAGGGAGGAGTCATGACAAACAATATTCTCGTCATATAAACTGCTTCAGTGGTCACTTTCCCACCTTTCATTTGGACACCATGGGGTCCTTGACTCCTCCCATTTTCTGGTATTAAATTAATACTGGGAACACCACAGCCAAACAATCTCATCAGAAATAAAGATTATCTCATTTGAACGAAAAAGAGCCTGGGTAAATTTAGGGCTTGTCTTTATAAATATACACCCTCCCTGGCAGGAGACCTTGCTTGGAGTGAAGTCTGTCTCAGAAAGGCCTAAAGGGCAGTTGCACTTGAACATCTGGCTGCCTACCTAAAATCGTTCCTGTGGATGCCTGCCACGGCCTTGCCAGAAGAGACTGAACCACACTGCTTCCTGAGAATCTGGAAGTTCTCCAGCCTACTCACACCTACAACTCGTTATATCTTGACAATCCCAATCAAACCTACAGCTCCAGCCGCAGCCACCTTCAGCTGTGTGTCTTTTGTTTGTTTTGTTTTCTCCTACCAACTTATTCACACATACCTCATCAGGAATAGACACTGTCAGGGGAAAAAAAAAATGAGTATAATTTTGTAAGACCGATGGGAAAACATAGTTAGAATAAATGCATTTTTAAGTGATCTAAAAATGCTCAAGCTTTTTGATAGTATAAATAGACTGGAAAAAAATTAGAAAGGACAGTTATAAGGCTTGGCACAGGGGATCCTTTTAGTTTATGTATGTCCTCTTTTTGAGAAGAAGAGAAGGAAGCAATCTCTGGCCCAAATTACATTCCCAATATGGAGAACTGAGTTTATAAATGAGAATACAATTCATAGTGATCATTTGAACACTCACTATATGCCACCAATATCTAAGTGCTTTAGATGCATTATCTTATTTAATTCCCATAGCAACTTTCAGGGTTTTAGGGACTTCCACTATACTGAATTTTATAGATGAGGAAAGAGCTTTAACAAGATTAAATAACATGTCCAAGGTTATATAAATTGTAACACAGGTGAGATTCAAACCCAAGCCTTCTTGAATTCACTGCATTTATCCCATGCTATAATACCTTGAAATATCATTCTATAAGGTTTTGGCTTAGATTTCAATCTTTGCTGCTAATCAGTGAATTCTTTCAGGGCAGAATTTATTTCTCATTAATTTTTATATCCCAGAGCATGGAATAATGCCTGATACAGAGCAGAAACTCAATGACTATCAAATGATCAAAACGCTGAATTAATAAATAAAGGAAGGAAGGAATTAATTTTAAAAGTAGAGAGAAAACTGAAAAAAGCTAATTTTACACCAAGAATACAATTTCTATGGTTAGCTTCATGCCCTTCCATTTCTATTGTAGTAACATGTGAGTATTTTATGATAAGCACCATTTTTACTGTAGAATTAAATGAAATATTTTTTAAAATATGTATTTTTCAGGGACTTAAATGAATGATTGAAATTCTATAATCAGAACATGACACAACCAAACCAGCATATAATCATATGTTTCCTATAATAAGCTACTTGAAATGTTCTTAGGGTTACAATTTTGTAATCTAGACATGAGAGGAAGATCTGTGCTCTTGACAACATTCAACACAGGCACTTCAACTGGCTCTGGATAAAAGACAACCCCTCTCTTTTGCATTACATAGATGTTTTCTCTTTCCTTATCAGTAAGCAGACAGTCCTGTTACCTTCACATCCTCTGCCATCTCCCTTCAGCTTCTGGCCAGCTTGACACTTGCAGTAATAACTGCCAATTGTATTACAGCATTGGTCCTGACAGCCACCGTTGTCAATGGCACATTCATTTATATCTGTAATTAAATATTTAAACAGAATTAGCCTCCTAAATATAGATGAAAAGATTTTAGTGGGTCTCCTAAAAATGTACCATTACAAAGTGACATCATTCTTTGACCTCACAGTAAATGAGATAAAACTATAATACCTTATTTTAATTAGAGCTAATGTACTCTAATTTTGACATAAAGTAAAGGATAGGTCATAAACTTTGGTGTTTGAAATCTTTTTAACAGTGTACTAAGGAGCTGACTAGTCTTACAAAATTTAGAGGCTTGCTGCACAGATCCAGAAATTTTGCATCCAACTATCATTTCAGGATAAGATTGAGAATGGAGTTAAAACCTAGTGAGCCATATCACTCAGTCACCTATTTGTCCATTAATATGTTGTTAATGGCTTCTCAAATACATAACTGAGCACCCACCACTACATATTTGGGACTGTGCTAGATACTGTGGGGAAGGTAAAAGGGTAATTCCATAGTTTCCAACAATTAAAATCCAGCTGGATGAAACAAAAATGTGATTTGGTGGTGTCCATGTACTGGATATGTCCACAACCCATCTCTAAACCTGGGCCTCAAACCATCTTTACAGTCAGGACTCAATTTTATGTATTCCCCCAACCAGGTTATAGCTGATAAGTATTTCAACCCATCTGCAGGTTTGATAGTGGCTTGTTCTGTTCAAAGGAGGCACCTCTACTGCATGTTGACTGACTTTATACATTTTTTGTCTCATGAGATAAATGTGGCTGGAAGAGAGAGGGTGGAGAGGGCAGAGAGGAAGCGGGTGGAGAGGGCAGAGAAGGAAGAAGAGAGATGTAGAGATGGAGAAGGAGAATGGG
This sequence comes from Macroglossus sobrinus, assembly GCA_004027375.1. NCBI lineage: Eukaryota > Metazoa > Chordata > Mammalia > Chiroptera > Pteropodidae > Macroglossus > Macroglossus sobrinus. Next base: position 261,591 of record PVKZ01001707.1, read on the forward strand.
TTTGTCAGAAACAGCAGAAGAAGCTGACAAAGTAGAAGCAAAGACAAAGAGGAGCTGAGGCACCCTCATTGTTGAATTTTGAGGGCAGAGAACTAATAACAAAGGATAGAGGCAGTAACGCAGTGACCTACAGCGCATCTTCACTGGGCATAACTGATTCTGTCTGAAGCTTGGCTATGCAGCTGCTGTGACTGCCTTTGTTTGTTTTTAGTTAACTTTTCATTGAAGTATACCATACACACTGAAAACTACACAAATATTAAGTATACAGTTTGATGAATTTTCACATAACAGACTATACCAATGCAATCACAATAAAAAGAACATTACTAGCACCAAAGGAGCACCCTGACTGGTCGAAGGTAACAACTATCCTGATATTTAATCGCTATAAGTCAGTTTTGTTTTTTTGGACTATATATAAGTAGAATCTTACTTTCTGTATTTTGTTTTTGTATTTGATTCTTTCATTCAGTATTCTGCTTATGAGATACAACCATAATGTTACACATACTTGCAGTTTGTTCATTCTTATTCCTGTACATTATTCGATTCTAGGAATATAATACAATTTTTATTTATCTATTTCACAACTGATGAAAATTTGGATATTTTCTTATTTTTGGTTGTTATAAAAATGCTGCTTTTTGAACATTCTCATATATCTTTGATAAACTTACATATGCATTTCTCCTGGGTAGTCTCTAGGACTGAAATTGCTGGATTAAGGGATGGTATGTTCAGCTTTAGTAGTTAGAGCCAAATAATCTTCTAAAGAGGTTATGATACTCCTACCAGTGACATATTAGAGACCAGAAGCTCGTCATTCAACATTTGGAATATTCTGTTTTATTTTGTTTGGTTTGGATTGGTTTTTGTTCTTCTGAGGTATATATAATAGTATCACATTGTGATTTTATTTTGCATTTTCCTGATGATTAATTAGGTTAAGCACATTTCATATTATTGGCCATTTGGATAACCTCTTGTTGAAATGCCTGTTCAAATATTTTGTCTAAATGTCCGATTTTAAAAACACTGGTTCTTATAATGGGTCAAGTAGAATAGTATATAGAAGTGGAAATAATGGTTATCTTTGTCTTGCTTTTAAACTCAGAAGAATAGTTTTGCCATTTCACTGCAGGTATGCTATACAACATACTTTTTTTAAAAAATAGATTCATCAGATTAAGAAAATTCCTTTCTACTCCTAGTTTCTTAAGTATTTGTATCTTAAATAGGTGTTAACATTTTATTTACCAAATTTTCTGACTATAGAGATAATTAAGTTTTCTTGTTAAGTCTGCTAATGTAATGAATAACATTAATAGTTTTTTTTTTTTCATCCTTGAAAGAAACCTGGTTGTGATATACTACACTTTTTATGTATTCCTGGATTTAGTCAGCATTTTGTTTAGGATTTTGGTGACTTATATTCATGAGAGATTAGTCTGCACTTTTTCTTTCTTGTAATATTCTTCTTAAATTGTGGCATCCAGGACATACTGGATGCATAAAACAATGGAAGTTTTTACTCTTTTTATCGTCTCTGAAAGAGTATGTGAGATGGTTGTCATTTCTTACTTAAATGTTTGTTCCCTTATGTGTTCCCTTATGATGCCATCTGGGTCTGAAATTGTGTGTGTGTGTGTGTGTGTGTGTGTGTGTGTGTGTGTGTGTGTGTGTATGTAGGCTTCTAATTACAGGTTCAACTTCTTTAATACCCATAAGATATTTAGATTTTCATTTAAACATGTGGATAAATTAAGTGTTTTAAGGAAATTATCTATTATATATAAATGTTCAAATGTATTGCTAATTTGTTCATAATATTCTCATACTATCTTTTCTAGTATCTGTTTAATTTGTAGTGAGGTCCCCTTTCTTATTCTTCAAATAAATAATGTGTACTTCTCTCTCTCTTTCTTGCTCTCTCTCTCGCTCTCTCTCTCTCTCTCTCTCCCTTCTTCCTCCCTCCTTCTCTTTTGTTGATCACATGTGGTAGGCATCTACCTATCATCTGTCTGTCTGTCTATCTATCTATCTATCTATCTATCTATCTATCTATCATATATCATCTATCTATCTATCATCATTCATCCATCCATGCATCCATCATCTTTATCTTTTCTAAGAACAAACTTTGGCTGTATTGATTTTTCAATATTCCTCATTTTTCCATTTCATTAATTTAGCACTGTAATTTTTTTTTAATCATTGCTTTCCTTCTATTTTCTTTGTATTTATTTGACTGCTTTGCTTTTAAGATCTTGAGACAGAAATTTAGATCATTGATTTTTAGGCTTTATTCTTTTAAAAGATTTCTAGTTATCTATAAATGTGTAACAAACCACCCCCCCCACCAAGTTAAATGTTTAAAAAGACAATTTATTATTAATTTTCACATTTCTGAGGACCAAAGGGCTCAGCTTGGTGGTTGTCATTTGGGGTTTGACATATAGTAGCAGTCAGATGTCAGCTAGGGTTAGCTTCCATGAAGACTTTTTCACTCATGTGTTGGGATTTGGGCTGAGATGGTTGGAACACCTGAGGGGCTGATGGGACATTTCCCTCTCTCTCCACATGCTTAACTTTGACTTTCTCACTGTTTAGTGTCCTCAGGGTAGAGAGATTTTACATGGTAGCTGTCATTCACCAGAGAGACCATGATAAGAGATGCAAAAAGAAGCTGCAAAGCTTATTATGATCTAACCTTGGAAGTCACACAGCAGTACTTCCTATACATCTATGTTAAAGCAGTCACAGGCCAGCTGAGATTCTGGCGGGTGAAGGAATTCCTTCCCTCAACTGCAGTGTGAGAACTTCAGTGTCCAGGGAAGAAATAAATTCATGTCAGGCTTCTTGGAGATAACGTATCACATTAATATGTTCAGTTAAGACTATACATTTTCCTAAAAATAAAGTATTGACTGTATCCTATAGGTTTTGCTATGTTATAATTTATCTTCAATTAAAAATATTTCCTAATATACAGTAACATTTCTTCTTTGGGTTATTTTGAGATGTATTATGAGGGTTTTCTAAACATTTGAGTATTTTCCAATTATCTTGTTATTATGAAATGCTAGATTAATTCCCTCGTGAACAGAGACTATACTCTGCTGACTTCAGTTCTTCAAAATTTTTTAGGCTTGCTTTATATTCCATTATGTGGTCAATCTTGGTTTAAAAAAATTTTATGTTTACCGAAAATAAGATGTATTTTATAATCATCAGTTGCTATGCTTTCTGTATGCATATGTGCACATATATATTATGTATATATAGTATATACATATGTATATACATATTTTAAATGTATATAAATATGTATATTTAATTAGTTCATTTGTTAATCAAATTTTCATATCTTTACATCCTTAAGAATTTTTTATATGCTGGTTATATTAGTTAGTAAGAGAAGCTAGCGAGATCTATTTGATTTTACCTTTGTTTTTTTATGACTATAATTTTTGTTGTTATATATTTTGAAGCTGTTATGAGGGGCATACAAATTTAGAATTGCTACATCATTTTAGCAGATTAACTTTTTGTTATTATTACATATGTCTTTCATTAAAGTTGAGACTGTGACGTTAGTGAAGCTATATTCATTTTCTTTTGGTTTGTGTTTGCATGACAATTCATTTTATAAAATTTACTTTTAATCTTTTTTGTATTCATATATTTGAGAAGCTATATCCAGTTATCTATATCCATATATGTTATTATAAATATTCTAACATTTTAAAACTTATTATACCATTAAATTTTAATGTAATTACTGACATATTTGAATTAAATTTACATTTTACTATTTTTCTGAATTTCCATTTATTTTGTTACTTTGCTCTCCACTTTTATATCCTTTGAAATTTATTACTTTTAGTGTTATATTTGCACTCTTTATTAAATTGTCAGATATTTTTTCTTTTATTCTTCTTTCAGTGGTTACTCTAGATATTACAACATCTATTATTAAAGTCTAATATAAATTAGTACTTTAAGTATTTCCCTACATTTTGACTCCCTTTATGCTTGTCACTTTTATATTATTGTTATCATGTATTTTAATTACAGATATTTAGACCCCATAAGACTTTATTGTTATTATTTTATATAGTCAATAGTAATAGGTTTATACACATATTTACCTTTTCTGGTATTCATTATTACTTCCTGAATTTCTGTGCTTCTTTCTGGAGTAATATTTCTTCCATCTAAAAATACTTTTGGCATTTCATTTTACATGAATTTGTTGGCAACTTATTTTTCAGACTTTATCAGAAAATGATATTTTTTCACCTTAATATTTAAATGAACTTTTAAAATTTTAGAAGTTTCAGATTTACAGAAAAAAATTGCAAACACAGTACAGAGTTCCCATATATTCCATATTCTGCTATTATAAATACCTTATATTTAGATGGTACATTTATTATAATTAATGAGCCAATATTGAAACATTATTATTAACTAAAGTCCATACTTTATTCAGATTCCTTAGTTTTTACCCTTCTTAGAACTTTAGCTACAGTTTCTAATTACTAATTTTTATAGCACTTGTCTTCCTGATTTAATTGCTATGGTTTCTGGTCCTTATTGGACACTGACTAGTATACCTCTCTCCAGTATCTTGACCTCTCAAAATATGACTTCTGTTATGGTTCTGAATTCCAATTTATATCTCTCCAGCCCAGTATAGCTTTTCTCCCTACCAGCTGCCACTTTCTTCTCACCTTTTCAGCCTGTCTCATTGTGTTACTTATGAAACAATCCCTCAAGGGAAAAACTCACCTCATTTTCTTTTCTGGCTGCCATAATATTCTCTGATATCTTCAGATCAGTGATTTGTATATTACATGCATTTTTTTCTAGTTGTTCTTAGTGAGAGAATTGATCACTTATTATTTAGACCATCACAGCCAGTAAAAAAGAATACTTACACTATTTATTGATCCTCCTTACTTTTCCTTATATTAGTCCAAAAAAAATTCTATTAATTAGGGCATTATGCAGTTGTTTATTTTTCTTAATAAATTGGCTAGTCAACAAGCCAGAAATTTATGACTAATAAACATAAAATTATTGACAAAGAATATGACTCTATAAATGGATACTGAGCTTTGTGCTGTAGGATATCGCAGGGAGGAAGAATAGCAAAGGTTGACTTCCTAAGGAATATGGGAGTACAAGTTTACATGAAAGTTTGGATATTATTCTCTAAGCTTGGTTTGCTGACAAAGAGCAGATATGTTGAAATAGGTCAGATATCAAGAGTCTTGCAATTCCATCCTTAAGTATTAATTCAAAAATATATTCCACAGGAATATGACTGTGTTAGACACCTTTCTATACACAGTATCATGAAGACCTCATTATGAACTGACGAGATCATATAAAATCATACTTATTCAAAAAAAGTGTGGTCATTAAAAAGAATATGGATAAATATATACATATATAATCCATATCATATATAAAGCAAAAACATTTATAATGACTTAAAAATTCACCAATATGAGAATAAATAAGTAAATTAATGTCATTTCAATGCAGTCATTACAAGTTATAACTGTAATATCTATAAAACAACATGGAAAACATGTTAAAATGGATCACCATTGTTTTTGTGCTTTAGTTACAACTATAAAAGCCATATATTCTTATTGAAAATCTAGAAAAGATGAAAAATTAAATAATATGACAAATAATAGTGATGGGATTATGTCTTTTAAAGTTTTAGTTTTGTTGCAGTATTGCTTGTGCCATAGTTATTTTAAAAAATAGGTCTGATATTTTTGACAAGTAGTAAAAAAGGAAACTAAAACAATGATTTATATAATTTTTAGTGTCTGTTCAATGGAAAATATTTGTTTTTCAGGAGGGACAGATTTTTCCTGGCAGTAAATTCTTATGAAAATTTGTTACATGAATTTTGAATATAAGGGTCATTGGATAAAACAATAACAAAGTATTCAGAAAGTATTTTTCAAAAAGTGCCAAAATTTATTCATCAATTTTTGACTAATATTTATTTGCACTGAAAGGTAAGACATAATGTAACAATACATTAAGGGAAAACAACTTCAGTAGAAAGCTAAATCAACATAGTCCACTCAATTTGTCTTTGCCCAGTTTTATCTGAAATAAAAATAGAATTTTTAAAACAAAAGTAACGCTTGGTTTGCATAGCCCTGAACAGGGCTTTGGAAAATAATTTGTGCTACTAGTCCAAACACCTAATTTCTACATGTTTTCTAGTTCACCACAGACTTTTCCACAACCTCTTTCTTTTCACTGAGCAACCTCACTCATTTATTGTATTTGACTGGCTCTGAAGGCATCAGATTTTATCCTTTCTGGTCTGAAAGACTTGGCTTCCCATCCTTAAGGATTCACAGTGTTTCTCAGGGCAGGCCTCGATAGGCTGGAGAAGAGCATGTCATCTTTAATTCAATAAGTGAAAAATTGCTTTAATCTGTTTTACTATTGGACACTCTCAATTTAAAATTTATTTAAATAAAGTGGTTGCTTTTGTTACTAAAAATATTTGAAAATCTCTTCCCTGGACTGTTATATCTGGTTAAAGGGAGCTGTGAGCAAGGCTTTTTACTCATAAAGAATGTAAATAAGTATATGTCTATAATATAATATGAGAGAAAACTGTCCAAAAAATACCCAGTTTTGATTCTGAAATATTAAAATAAAGGATATCACATGTAAGAATCCCTCTCCACATGTGTCTATTTATCTTAAAACTAATAGCTATGCACATTATTAACAAATGTCAAACTAAATGTGGCCCTTCACAAAACTCATAATCAAATTGATAAAATAGGATTTACACACTGTCAGAAATTAATAAATAAAAGACAATTAGATATTTTGTTGGTCAAAATGATTAGTGTATAAAAGTGACAATAAAAGAACTTAAGATTCCTTTTTTCTGCTTAGAAAGAAATTTAGTAGCACAAAAAGTAGGAAAAGATATTTTACAAATATGGTTTATATTTTTGAAGCTAAAATAATGGCAGTGGAAAAACACATAAAAGAAAAGACTGAAAAAAGCATAAAAGAAAAAGGTAAATTTTCCCACATAAACTTTCCCACATAAAATTTCCCATCTGGAGTGACAAAAAGTAAAAGACAAAAAAGAAATGAAGAAAACAACACTGACATACATAAAAAAAAAAAAAGGTAGAAATCTTTAATATATAAAAAGCTAATACAAAGCAAAAAGAAATGATTAACTCTCCCAAACAGAAATTTGGTCTAATAAAAAGAAATAAAATTGAAAAAAATCAGAAATACAAATGCCCAATAAATGTCAAATATTGTTGAAATTGGTAATCAAAGAAATGAAAACTAAAATACAGTTAATGCTATCAGATTTACAAAGCTTAAATTCAATGCTAACATGTGTAAAGGTTGTAAGGGTATAGTGAAAGTGATGTACCATACTTTGCTAGTAAGAGAACAAACTAGAAAATACTTTCTGAGATTCAAACCATTACAAAAATTAAAATATGTACATATACACACAAATATACACAGCCACACATATATACTTTTCCTCTCAGCAATTCTACTTTTAAGAATATATCCTAAGAAGATAATCACAAGTATTGCTAAAGATTTATGTATTTTTTAATACCAAAGGAAGCAAAATAGAAACTATTAAAGTAGAATTTTAAGTAAATTATAATACCTCCAAACAAAGAACCACTATACAATTAGCAATCATATTCCAAGATAATATTTATGTACCCCTGTAAATGTCAAGACATAGTAAGTGTGTGTATACTTACATATACATTTGTAAGGGTAACCCCATACGTATCCACTTATCTATCTATGTATCTTCTTAGGAAAAAAAAATTCAAGGATTCAAGGATATACTCAAATAATTTAAAAGTGTCTATGTTTGAATCAAGTGATTATGGATGGTTTCATTTTGTTGCTCTGCATTTGCTTGTTTCACAATTTCTTTGTAATGAGCATACTTTGAGAAAAACTGCAAAATAAATGTAAAAATATTTTTTAAATTTAAGACTAAAAGGTTACTACTACCTCTCTTTCCTTTTAAATATAGTCTTTGCCATGTTGCACAATTATATCATATTTAATGCATTAACTCAAATTTTAGAATATGTAGTTTTTCTTTTTAAAATAAATGTTATTTAAGATTTTGCTTTTTAAGTTGCATTGTAAAGAACTTAACGCTACATAATGGTATAAAACATTGGTATTCAATTCAGTCCATTTTCCATGGTCAAAGCTGTACCATGTCTTCAGCTGGCTGCTCCAACTGAAGAAAGCTGTGACGAAAACAGCAATGCACGTGGGTACTTCTGAGCTCTGGAGGACAATGTTCACATTTAAATGATAAAGACACCATTCTAGAATACTATCAGTGGGAGAGACTATGTACTGTCATGAAAATTTGACCCATGCTTACATACTGAAGATTTGATGAGAGGAGAAGATGTGATACTATATATACCAAGAACCTCCTTCCTGGTCTAAAGTAAAAATCCTTTAAGAACAACTAAGTGTAACAGGCAGGCACCTTCCTGGGAAGGCAACAATTCCAAAAGGAATGGTTCTTATCTGGCTTAAGTCTTGATCTGCCAGGACTCAAATGAACATAAGGATAACTCCTTTATAAAATGACTTTTGCTAACTTAATATTTTTTAGTTTTGTCATCTGTATAGTATAGAAAATAAAGTACAACAGGTTCTCAAATACTGTTTAGTGCAACCTTGTTCTGGTATAATGTGAATGAGATGCCATAGAAACAATTCTTGTTTACATCAGTTAGGCTGTTGTAAAGTTGGCTTTATACATCATTTCACTTAAAGTTGCAGAACCTAGAGCCAACATTAAGTGAGGACTTACTTAACTACCTTATAAAACTTTTGTGAGAATCACATTAGGTAATACATTTAAAGTACTCAACAGTTTCTAGCATAAAGTAAGCTCTGTAAGTAGTGGCTTTTATTATTATCATTATTAGCTAAACATTAGCTACTATTATCACCAGGTTTGAGAATTCAAACCTGGTTCATAGAAGACATTTAATCGCTTTTTTGTTTCCTTGAACATGAATTCAGTTTTTATGTGGATGGAATTATAAATGTATAGTAACATATACCACATTTCTTGCTCTAACACAGAAAGCTCAAAAAATTTTGCTTTTCCTATAATAGCACCATTTTCATGCAACCCTGCTATATTTATGTACAATCTGAATTTTTTATAACGATTACTGAATAATCCAATAACTTCATTACTAGTGTTTGTTCCTGGTCAGTTACATATTGACAATAATATATAAAATATATAAACATGCATTTCCATTTTCATTGTTGTATACTTTAAAAAGTAAAAAAAGCATGGTAGAAATATGGTGGTCCTACGAACTCAGGAAAAAAGATAAAAATATAAACTTTTTATCAATTGAAAATCAGTGTTTGAAAGTCATTGGCTTTGAAGATAGTTGAGAAAACCAAGTCAATACTTAGGATTTTAAGTTGCAGTTTTATAAGATACTTACTGCATGATAGATTTCAGACTGTTTCATGTGTCCAATGTCATTCAAGGTTACAAATAAATTTGGCCTTTCAAAAGCAAGATGAATGACAAAAATTCTCTGACATATAGCAAGTCTTCCAGGTTAGGCATGACAAAAGTTCAATGATAACATCAAGGCTATCAATCTATCTGTAATGACATACTGCAGTCTTTTCAAGAATTAAATATGATGTTTGCAAGAGCAGTGTTGCATTTCTGGTCATAAGACGAATACAAAAGAACTATAAACACATAAAAAGTCTGTTAAATTAGCTACACAAAGAAGCCATAAATTTCTGTCTTTAAGAAAAATTTGTGAATTTGGGCTCCTTATATTTGTTCATTTTCCTAAAGCACGCTTCTATTCTAAAATCAGGGATTAGATTCAGTTTGTGTTTATACAGTTTTAGTAGTAGCTGAGATTGCTTTGAGGAACATAAAAGTACTAAACAGAGGTGGCCAGAATTCATAGTAAGGAGGCAAAATTATAAGTGTTTTAATGTTACATCTTTCTCTCTAAATCATATGTATTTGGCCCCATTTAGCTTGTGTATTTTTGTTTTAAAAGAATTGTATGTTTGTGAAAATTACCCCAAAAGTGCACACACCTTTTATGTATAAGAGTCATTTTCAAATCAATAGGCTTCATAAAATGATGACCTAAGCTTGTTATTACAATTAGCTTTTACAACAAATCAGTCGATTTTTCTTTAGGTACCAGTCTTAATGGAATTCTCTATAGGTTAAGGTAAAATATGAAGTTAATTAACATCTCTGTAAAATTCATACATGCCCAACATAAAATTAGAAAATGCATTTAAACAATGTGCTGGGTCTTTATGACCTCATTTTGAGATTATAGAATTAAACATGAAGTATACCAGCAATATAACTATTCTGAAGAATTTAGATAATGCCAATAAAATAACTTCTAAACATGGTTTTAAGTCTCAGATTTTCCTTAAAATGGAGTACATGGTTTTATTTCAAGACTTGAGTAATTTATTCTATTCCTAGTTACTTGGGAATAATCTGAGAACCTCAAAAAAATCTCCACATCTATGAGTCTCCTGAGTTACAACAGAGTTTCTTTTTATACTCTTCATTATTGATGGTAGAGAAAAAGGAAGAATGTAAAAATGTGTTAGACTACTGGAGAAAGTATTAGAGGAGATCTTGCCTTATGAGCCAATGATTTCATTCGTTACATTGCCACTGTATGGAAAGGAATGATCACAGCAATAACGCAACAGAACATTACACTTCAGGCTCTGAGGATCTAGGTTTGAATCCTACTTCCACCACTTATATGAGATACTGGACATTCACTTCACATTTGTGAGACTCTTTTTATTCATTTAAAAGAAGATATGATGATACTTCACAGAAATATAAAGAAATATATAACTACGATAATACCTAAGAAAATGGCTTGTAAATTTTGAAACACAACATATCTCAGGGACTAAATATAAATGCTTTATTTTTTCCTTTTACATTTCCACTAAATGCATTTTTAAAAGGTTCAACAGAAATTTATCTAACAAAGGGAATTATGAAAAAAACAAGTTATACCTTGATAAAAAAAATTACATTAAACAATTGCTACTTTAAATACGTAAAACCAGAGACATTTTAAAAAAGCCATTATATTATGGCACACTCATTTAACGCAGCCTACATTTCTAAAGATACATTTATGTTCAAAAAGTTTTCAAAAAGAAATAAAAATATTAAAACTAAAGTTATGCTGACTTTAAATATATGTCAGAACTCACTAAATTTACAATAAATCAGTGAAGTTAAACAACTCTAAAATTATTACATTCTTACTATAGTCCAAATTAGAATTTGTTTAAAATACCTTAGGGTATTTGTAAAGTTATTTTTAACTAGAAATTTCCATTTAAACTAATACACACATACTAACTATAGTGATATGGTCGAGTTTGTGGTGTTAGACTGAATGTGAATTTTGGATCTTTTGCTTAGTTGGACAATTCACATACCTTTCTATTCTTCAGTTCCCTCACCTGTAAAATGAGGGCAATAGCAATAGTACCTGCCCCATCAGTTTGTTGTGAAGATTAAATGAATTATTACATGTAAAATGAATGGAATTAGTCATATATGAGGGTCACCTATTGTTACGATTATTATTTCCCAAATGTTAGTTGCAAATAGTTTGTTTTCTTTCACTCACTCTCTCTCTCTCTCACTTTTTATTTTATTTTATTTTATTTTTTTACCATTTTGTCAAATCCGTAGCAAGGCAACCTTCCAAGCACAATTACTTTGAATTCAGATGCAAAAAAAATAGCTCTACTGTGTAATGCAATGGATGATTGTAAGTTTTTAGAATACACAGTCTTATGAAATTATCAGTTCTTGTGTGCGAAGGCAAAGAGTTACAGGAAAGTTTATAACACATCTATCAAAAACTGATTTGTTCTTTTGGTTCATATTACCCTTAAGTTATCAATAACACAAATTAGTTATGATTAATAATTATAATTATTAATCATATATTGCTTCACATAATTAACATTTACATCTTATTTATACATTCAGAATTACATTTGAAATCCATGAAACGGGGAGGTAGAGTAGGCCTTATTCTTAATAATTATAGAATTTAACATTCTGAATTGAGGTAGCCATGGTTGAGAAACTTCTATCCCAGAAGTGTATTAAGAAATCACATGAGCCTCTGCAGCCTGAAGTAAAATGAGATATCCTAAATCTTTTAGTTGGATTCTCAAATCCTTTCATTTATGCATCATTACAGGGCAATGGTGAGAACAAATGCCATATTAGTGCTAACAGTGTTTGTTTTACACATAACTGATCTATCTTCCAACATGTCAAGAAGATAAATTTTAAATGTAGCTATTCATTTATTTATGAATTGCAGCTCCCTCCATGACCTAGAAATTTTCCTGGTTCAAGATGTGACAAGTGCTGATAATTTCTGGATTGCAAATTCAACTATTGGTTGACATTTCAAAATAAGAAAACTGAGACTGTAAAATAGTCTATTCCTTTTTAAAATAATTTTACTGAAATACTTTTGACATAAAAAATGTAATTTAAGGTATACAATTTGATGTTATAGGTATATGTTGAGTGAAGATCACCATAATCTAGGTAAATATGTTATCCATCACCTCTATTTAGTTACCATTGTGTGTGTGTATATGTACTGAGGTTTAATATATAAGACACTTATAGAACTCAACAGTAAAAAAAAAAATAACTCAATTAAAAGTTAGCAAAGGGCCTAACTATACATTTTTCAAAAGACACACAGATAGATGGCCAACAGGTATGAAACACTGCTCAACATCACCAATCATCAAGGGAATGTAATTCAAAACCACAATAAGATATTACTTCATTTCTAATTACAATAGAATGTCAATTATCAAAAGACAAGATAATAAATATTGGTGAGGATGTGAAAAAATTTTAACCCTTGCATACTGTTTGGGGGAATATAAATTGGTACAGCTTTTATAAAAAACAATATAAAGGTCTTCAAAAGATTAGAAAAGAACTATCAAATGATCCAGCAATCCCACTTTTGGGTAGATATCCAAAGGAAATAAAATCTGGATCTCAAAGAGATATCTGCACTCTTCTAAGCAAAACTTAGAAGCAACCTACATTTTCATCAATGGACAGATGGATAAAAAACATATGGTATATTTACACAATGGAATATCAGTCAGCCTTAAAAAAAAGAAATCCTGCTATTTTCAACAACATGGATGAGCATGGAAAGCATTACTTTAAGTGAAATAAGACAGACTTGGAAAGACAAATACTGCATGATCTCATTTTTATGTGGAATCTAAACTAATCAAAATCATAGAAGCAGAGAGTAGAAAGGTCGTTGGTTGCCAGAGGCAGAGAGGAATGGAAAATAGGAAACGATGGACAAAGAGTACAAAGTTTTAATTAAGATGAATGAATTCTGAGATCTATAGTCATTCTTTTACTTAGTAAATATTTATCGAACACCTTCTTTATAGTGGGTCCAGAGAATCCAGGGATCAAATTCATTATTTTTTTTTTAAAGATAAATGTTTATTTCCATGCTAAGAAAGCTTACTAGCTAGTGTGGGAGATGCATTTCAACAAATAACTGTAAATTAACTAAAAAACAAGATTGAAATTCAATCTCACTAAAATCCAACCTTTCTGAGTTCCACTGTAGTTTCAGCCTTGTATATTCTAAGCTGCTTATTCAGAAATTATTGCCTCATTAAAAACAAATTCACTGTTTCTCTCTTCTATTTAAATGGCCATGTCATTTTAATAGGGTTGGAAGACATTACTCAGATGATGCAACATATATGTAGCCAATCATTGGATAGTCAGCTTTTACAATAATGATGGTTGATGTATTTATGATCCCATTAAACATTCTCTTATTCTTCCTTCATTTAATTTTCAACCATAAAAAAAATTGCTTCATTATGAAAAAACATTTTGCGCCTGTAAGAATATTGATTTGAAGAGTAGATTATTGCAACACATTCATGTAACATGAAAGTTTCACTTAAAATCTGATATAGGAGGAAGTGTGGCTCTGGAGTAAGAATGGGTTCACATTCTGGCTCTACTACTTATTAGCTGTGTGACTGGGTTGTTATGTAATAAATTGCCCTCAAATTTGGTAGCTTAAAAGCAACAATTATTTTGTTGTCTCACAATTATAGAGGATCAGAGATTTGGTACAGGCTTGGCTTGGCGGTTCTGGCTTCAGATTTCTCATGTAGTTACAGCCAGAAAGTATTGCTGGACCTAGAAGGGCAGAGGGAGACTGGACCTGCTGAGCCTAGCCAGGTACATCAGTCTCTCTCTCTCTCTCTCTCTCTCTCTCTCTCTCTCTCTCTCTCTCTCTCTCTCTCTGTCTCTCTGTCTCTCTCTCCCTCTCCTTCTACCCTCCTGTGATCCAAGCTTCACCAGGTGACCTCTCATTTGGTTCCTTTGGGCTTCCTCAAAGCATAATGGCCTTGGAGTAGTTGGTCTGGTAGCTGGCGGCTCATGACTCCAGCACCAGTGTTCCAGTAATCAAGTGGGATGTTGTTATCTTTCCTGACCTAGCCTTGGAACTCACCCAGTGTCACTTCTGTCACATTCTGTTAGTTTCACTACAGTTGCAAACCCACCCAGATTCAAGCAGAGGAAATAGATTTCCCTTCTTAATGTAGAAATGGAAAGGTTTGAGAAAAAGAACATGGTGAAAGGGAGATACTGCTATGGCCATTTTTGGGAAATAAAATCTACCACAGTAACCTTGGTCAAGTCAACGAAGTTTTCTGTGCCTCAATTTCCTTACATATAAAATGTATATATGGCACTTCATAGGGTTCTTGAGGTTTAAAGGAGTTAATAGTTAAAGCGTTTACAACAGTGCCTACCACAGAGAATGTCATTTCAAAAATTTTATTTTTTAACTTAAATTAATTTAATTTAAATTTTATCTTTGTCTCAGCGCAAATACTACTTCTTCTGTGGATCTTTTCCTATTATTCTCACTAATTTTTTATCCTCTCTTCGAGCTTAGCCTGGCTTTGAAATTCCCTCTTTTCTAATGCACCCTTTCAGGTTTCATTGTAATTATATGTTCATAGGCTCAGAACCTCCACTGTGCTGCAAATTTCTCAGGAGCAGGAAACAAAATGGTTGCCTCAGTAACACAGGTAGTTTTATTAGGGAATGACTCAGGTCAAAGTACACAAATAGAAGCAGTGAAAATGTATATTAAGAAAGATGGTAAAAACAAGGTCGGACAACACAAAATAAAGAAGGTGGGATATGCATGGATAATGAATCTCTGACTCCCACTTTATCACTTCTATCAAAGCATTAAAGGTGCAATTGCCTTGATAAGGGGTTATAGGAGATGGTGGGGTTTTCAGAGAAGAAAATAGAGCAGTGAATTGAAAATTTCAGCCTCAAAATGACATCTAGAAAGTAGATTAAATGTGTTGTAAATGACTAGCTAAAATTTATCTAGCTTTCCTATCACTGTAATTTAGTATAGAAAAGTGTCCACAATTAAAAACATTTGCTGAAAGAAAACTACCTTTGAGAATGAATTTAAGCCTTAAACCCGTAAATGATGTAAATCTGCTGCATTTTATTCCTTTTAGAAAAAAAAAAAACAACATTAATATCAATCTAACACAACAAAATTATCTGTCCTTGAGTATCATGTAGAAATCTACAAAATCTTTAGCAATAAGAACTGCCAGCTCTTTTTACCAACAGGAATGTACCTGTAAATCACAGGAGAATCCTACAAAATCATGTGGGACCTGGTCTCCAGCCCCAAGAGTAATCATTTAAATTCAATAAAAAAAAGAAAACCATAGTACATTAAAATTTCAAAAAGCCATTTGTGAATAATACAACCCTACAATTTTTTTTTTTTCTGCAGAGCGCAGAGACATTTGAAAATGAATTTTGCAGTTGAACTCTAGGAATGTCAGATCTCAGAAACAACAGACGAAGAAACTCTAATTAGCTGTGATGAACGTTGATTACAGAGCACGGATATAACAATGATTGCAAAGAAGAAAAAAAGAGGTGATGCATCGGTTCCACATATGGAGTGTGGTTGTGTAATTAGAGAAATTTAATCACAGCAGGCAAATGTGATGTATTTGTATTTGTACCATTTTGTGAATTTGCAGGCAGAACTGTCCTCAAAAAATACAAAAGCAATAAAAGTGTCCCTATTTTATATGTTTTATCTCTAAATGATTTAATTCATGAAGGTCTTTTTTTCTTGTTCTTTTTCTGATTCCTCCTCATACCCCATAGAAAATCCATTGTGTTTTCAATAAAATGCTCTATACTATTACATTAGGGTGATATTTTCAGAATATCTCTAGCTTGCTAGGATTAATAGGAGATACACATATGTTCATAGGAAAAAATAGGCCCTGTTTTACTTAACATATTTTATTTAAAAATATGAGTCCTCATTTGAGTCTTAGAAGAGAAAAGAATAGAATAGTTGCGCTTAAAGATGAGGTCATTAACAGTACTAGTGCTCTTAGGTTCTGTGACATTAGACAGAGCTTTACTACCTCACAAATAAATTCCAAAATATGAGAAGTCACTTGGTCAGCTGAACTTCAATGTAAGAGCAGTAACCTGTTAAGAGGTCACAAGGTTTATCTTGAACAAGAGTCTCTCTTGCAGCTTGTTGTCTTTTGATTTTCTGATTAAATGATGGATGAGAAAAAGAGGTCACCCAGGCAATACAGAACCAAAAAAAAAAAAAAAAAAAACCTTCATAGAAATCTTGGCTGGCCCATATTATTCTTTGCAAGAGATATCTGCTTTGCACTGATTACTCAAAAAAACTTTTCCCCAAGCAAATCTTTTCTTCTTTTGGGGGGTTTAACATTCTATAATTAGATGTTTCTGCTGGAATTAGGAGAAAACATGAAAAAGTTGTTTTTGCAATACATTGGTAAAAAGTATCTGAATTGAGATATCATGAGTGAAGTTGTATTAAACTATATAATTTATCATTATGACAGTGTATCTGTGTTTTCCCTGAAAACTCCACTTATGTATAATAAAACAGAAAAATAGCATGAATCATTAAAAGGTTATGCACACACATATTTTATACACTAACACTTGTATAGTTCCTTTAACGTCTACATATAATAATTTTTCTAGACTCAATATGATACAATGCAAATATATTCACCCATATGATAATCTTGCTTGAGATATTCAGGATTCCATCTTCCTACAATTTAAACTGTAGAAAAATTTCTCTTTGACAGAAAGTGAATTTTTATAAAATGTATTGTGAAAATTAGAAGAAAGCACCTGTATCTACTGAAGATTCTCTATCAAAACAAGAGTTCTCAATTATTTTTTAGCAAGATATTCATGAAAGAAAGTAGATATCATCTCTTCTTCCATCAACACACACAAAAACTATAACTATTGAATTAAACTTCTATACCTAATCTAGGAATTTAAATGCCTGTGAGGACAAGGCAGTTGTCCCAATATATGAGTAAAGCAAACACTGGATGCAAATGACTTGTTTACATGTTATAAGTGGTGGGCAAGTATAAAATTGCTGACAAGAAGAAAGCAGCCCGAGTCTCAGAAATTCTGATATATTAAGTGATTTCATTGCATATGAAATCACTTAATCTTTAAATGTTGGCACAATTTATATGTACCAAAAGAAGCATTATTTCAGCTGATTTGACCCACTAGATGCCAATTTGAAAACTCTGTACTACAGCTGCTGAAAGGACTTAAAAGTGGAGGGTGAACCTCAGTGACAGGTTGTGGCCAGAGGATGACAGAGCTGACCCAAACAGATTAAAACCCTACCACCAACAACTCGTAGAAAACCTGCCCACAGTGTGGTGCACTTAAAACTAAATTAAGCCAAATCCGTAACTTAAAAGATTATTGGATGGCCAAAAGAGTGAGAGAGATAGAGAGAGAGAGAGAGAGAGAGAGAGAGAGAGAGAGAGAGAGAGAGAGACAGAGAGACAGAGAGACAGAGAGAGAGAGAGAGAAGGCTGAGAAAGGAGTTACCGAGAGGGAGGTGCCGAGAGGGAGGTGCCAAGAAAAGCTGGTGGTTGTAGAAGACTTTGGTCAGCTGAGGGATTCAAAGAAAACTGGTTCACTAAAGACAACCATATCAAGTATTATTCATAGAAGAAGAAACAATAAGTTCCAGGAACAGCATTAAGAATGAATGAACTCTGACAACGCTTAAGCCAAAGAGAAAATCGTTAAGGCACCTGTTTTGGCTTCTTAACATCAGAGGTACCAGGTGGCCTCCAGAAAAAGGGCTGATGGAAACTAAGATGCTGTGAAAATTTTAACTGTCACAGCAAATCCATATTTTGTTAGCTGATAAAAATTAGCACAGGGACAACAAGGTTTATAATTTAGTAGTTGACATAAATTACTGTGCAGTAACATCAAAATTGAAATCTTCTCTAATAATCTGCAATTACTCCCTTTACTGGTATCCCTGGATGTTTAAATATGAGGATGAGAATTAAAACTCTCAGTTTTATCTTAATATCTTTCATCTTTCTCATCTTCAGCTATAGGAATACGGCATACATAAAAAAGAAATGGCGCAAAAACTTCTATGCCATCTTTAGAACCAATCCATTAAGTGAGAAGAACATCCTTTCAATAACTCGAGAGCTTCTCTTGAAACGAAGTTTTACCACCTTGACAGTTTGCGAGGGCTGAAGAGGACTGCTTGATGAGGGAGGAATGCTCAAAAGCAAGATGAGCAGGAGGTCACCAGGAGGATGGATTGGCAGATGTACTGTATTCAACTTAGAAGACAAGCCAGGGCAAAAATAACACCATGGCTATCTCCAAGGTAAGAGAAAATGAGACTGTTTTCTGAAAGAATCTGCTTTTTATGGAGTGAAGAAGTGACTACTTGAATTAGGGAGCAAGGTCAAGTTAATAAAAGCAGTAAATAGAAATTGTCACTCTGTCTAAAAACTAGCACCTAGATTTCAAACCAAATAAAAAGTAAATTCTAGTGATACCTTGCAAAGCCTGTACTATAACGGAAGGAAGAAAAAGAATGGATTCCCTATGGTATTCTCTAGCTGGCTTTAGTTTTTTTTTCCCCACATTTCCGGCATAGCATGGTTTTAAAAATAAATGGTATTCAAAGTACTGTTTGCATAAGGATTCACACTTTCTTTACCATAATCCTGGCAGGCTGTTACGATCTAGATATTCCAAAAGGGAAAAACGAAACTCGGTGAAGTTATGTGTGCATGGTCACGTAGCTGGTAAGCAGAAAAGTCAGGATTAAAGCCCAATTGGTCTTTAGAAACTTTAGTGCAATGACATTTTAAACACACCCATTGTGGACATTACTCATTCATCAGGAATTCACCAGGAATCAGGGTTGACTCAATAGTACATAACACATAATACACACAACACACACATGCACACACATACACATATATATTCTTTCAATGTTCTCCTGTTTGCTATGCTTTTTTAAAAATCTTCATCTGCATCTGTCTAATTTGTCTCATCTTCCATCATTGGGTAATTGTCCCTTACTGAGGCTCCTAATACAGTATTGTTCACTGATCCTGTTTTTGCAGGGCAAGGTTAGAAAGAACTGTTAAGAGATTTCCTGACTTGTTCACCCAAAAGTACGGAGCAGAGGTGAAGACAAGAGGAAAAATAACAAAGAAAACAAAGACTCAATATGAGGAAAAGAAAATGTTATACTGCCACAGCAATAATATTGGGGGAAAGTCCAGCTAGGGAGGACAAGAGTTTGAAACCTGGAGCTGAAGACTAGAAAAAATAAAAGCTGGAATGTTCAAATTTGAAAGAAACCAGTGGATTTCAGAGTAATGGAGAAAAACATATATGATAAGAATTAATTTCTATTTACTGTACTCATGTGTCTTTAAAGAAGCACCAGGGAGAAAAAGCAATTTGGCAAATGTATCTTTTGTTTTAAACATCAGTTTTGATTTGTGATAGATGCTCATCTTTCAAATATTACATTTTCTATAATTAGAAAAGATCAGAAAAATAAACTCTCTAACCTGTTTATGAACATATTCTATTTTGACTTGTAAAACAGAGAAGAATTTCAATGAGTAAAGATATGTAATAAAAGAAAAAAATAGACACTATGCTCACTTCATTTTCTTTAAGGACCAGGGTTTCTCAAATACACAATCAACTAGAATTTTGCATATCACAGACCCAAACTTAAATGATCTTTAATAAAAAGACTTAGAACAAACATTTAAACACATACACACACAGCATTACTGCGGCAGGTTAAGGAGTGGAGAATAGTCTTTTTTGAAGCTTGAGAAGTAAGAAGTGTCTCACCTTTCACCTGCAGCCTCATATCTCAAATGACAGAGATGCTATTGATCATGATCCACTGTCTGGTGCCTAAAGCTAATATCTAAGTAATTACTGCTGGTGGTTAAAGAGTTCTGTTTGGGTTAAGGGAGGGAACTAGATTGAGATCCAACAATTTACAACTCTTTCAACTGCTGGTCAACCTGTAAGTCTTTGAAACTAAGCAGCTAAAGCATTTTAATTGTGGAGAAACTTTTGGTGTAAAAATCAGTTACTGGTATGTAGGCAAATTAGTTCAATTTTGCATACACGTTATAAGTATCCTTCCCTTCAGTCCCTCCCCATCTCCCCTCACCCCAATACCCAGCAGCCACCAATACTATGAATTGCTTTACTACTAGGAACAGCTATCGCTGTAAAACTTAACTCAAGAAAATATTAATAAATTTTCTATTTTCCCTTTAGGCTTTTCTCTCAGCTTCTTTATGAGATTGGGAACTGGTCCCCTCCTGCCTTTAGAAACGGAAACCAAAGGATCTCCCAATTCACCTCTCCTATGGCCCTTGTGAAACATCTGTCACTTGGGAAAGCGGGCTCATTCACAAAACTTATCATCGGGAAATCAAACTATTTGCTGAATTTCAAAGCATAAAATATACCTACACATTTAATAATGAACTTCTCAGGCTTGGGGGCCACTTAGTCAAGTAATTAACTTTCTAGAATCTCTACTCTCAGCAATTTAAATACCTTCCCCAAATCACCAACTTTCCTGTTGACACATACTCATGTTCATTGTGTGTTATTCTGCACTACAGCGAATTGCTCATGACCATATATATATATATATATATATATATATATATATATATATATATATATAGAGAGAGAGAGAGAGAGAGAGAGAGAGAGAGAGACATATAAAAAAAAAAAAAAAAAGAAAGAAAGAAAGAAAGAAAGAAAGAAAAGAAAGAAAGAAAGAAAGAAAGAAAGAAAGAAAGAAAGAAAGAAAGAAAGAAAGAAAGAAAGAAAGAAAGAAAGAAAAGAAATAATATTGCTTCTTCCTCTGGCTACTTTTTCTTTTTCTTCCATTTCCTGCCTCACCTCTCATTCCCTACATCTATTACATGTCTTTACATCCCCTGAAACTTTCTTTTCAAATTCTTTTTAAGCTGGCAGGTGTTTCTGTAATTTTCTAAAAAATACAATCTTAAAGTCACCAAGAGTCTCCTTATTGTTACCCCAATGGCCTTTTCCTCACTGTAATTTGCCTTGAGTCATACTAGGTAAAAAAGGAAGTTTCCTAGTTGATGACAGGTTCTCCATGTGATAAAACACTGTCTCTTTGTCTTCATCTTTTCAATCTGTCATGCCCATTTTACCCTTGGTTTCGAGGCTAATTGTCCTTAAAAATGTATTTGCATATTATCCTTTTCTTGCTTGGATACTGCTAATAGCTCCCCCTCCATTACTGCATCAGATCTAAATACTTTTGCTAGCCTCACATGGTCATCCATCAGTTTATGCACAGAAGTTATTTGAGAGCCAAATGTAAGAAAGATTAACCTGGCAGCTTGGATGCTGTAGCCATTCCCTGTGAAGAAAGAAATTGTTTGAAGGGAAAAATAATTTTGTGATAGCTGAGGGATTCATAATCTCATTTCGATAAAATTACTTATAGTTTTCCCTAATCACGTTATTTTCAGGAATGCATTGATGGCTATGAGTGATCAGATGCAAAGCTCCACACTAGTCATACATAAGTCTATAGTTATCACATATAACATAGGGAAACGGTTACTATTATGAATTCAATTTATTTGTTAATACTTCATTAGTTTCATATTAATATTTCTTTCTTGAAGCCTAACCCACAGAGAATTTCATTACCACTACCATTCAGGTGTCAAATCTCTTCCTAAAAAAAAACAAAAGAAAATCTTTCATAAAAGTGGGTCTTTAGTTTTATAGACAAAAGAAACTGTGAAACAAAAAGATTAAATCTTTATCAGTTTAACTCACAAAGCAAATGCAGAGGAAAATAGAAATATTCACCATTTAAATTGCCTAATTAGTCTTGGGAGATTTTTTTAGTTTGTCCAAAGCAAAGAAATTCTAAACCCAGTTATAATAATGCTAAATTTCTAAATAGTAGATTTAAATAAATCCTCCATTGAAATAAATAAATGACTTCTGTGCTGAGGAAGATCTATTAAGATACTATCCGAAAGATCTATGGAGCCCTAAAGTGAAATACATACATTTTTAAAAGGATAAACATAGGAAAAAATGTCATGATTTACAGTGAATACATCCATCCAAATGTTCAGGAGCTCCCTGATTTATTCTCAAGTAACAACCTTGACTCTTTAAACGTTGTTTACGATGGTCATGAGAATATACACAGAGCTTTAATGCAAGCTACCTGCTAGTAGACTTCCTTTTGAGAGTAAAACATTCTTAAAGCATCATTTACTTTCACAAACAGCATATGCTCACCATGTGGCACCATTCTTGTTAACACCAAAGTAGCAATTTGAGCTTAACATCTTGGGAGCTCTGTTTATAATAAAAACAGTATGCGATGTCAAGTCCTCAGAGTCTCAGATGTCAAAGGTGATCATGAACATAACTGCAAATTCCCCAAATCTGCTCTGCTGGGAAAATGATTCTTGCCAAGGCCAAAGAATCCAGTAGAAACAAAAATGCCTGGTTTCCAGCTTCTAATAAGCCCAGGAATTGTCTTTCCAATTTCACCGCATCACCATCATCTGGTTTTAATGTATACGTGTGTCTAGTGAATTAGTTCCCCTTGGGGAAAAAATTCTGTTGTCTCAAGAGCTCAAGATTTTCAATGAAGTGCCAGTGATCTGATACAAATTGTTGAAAGTTTTATATTACAACTGTTCTCTTCCTTTTATATAAACCAACTGTTTACTTTCAGAGTACCTCCAAACCTTCTAGTATTGCAGAATAATGTTTAAAACATGGTGTTATTAAGAAAGTTTAAGATTACAGCTGTAAAAACAAACCTATGTCATTACAATCAGTGCGAAAGTCCCTTAACTGAAATTTCAGAATATAAAAGGAGCCCATGCAGAGAATTGGCAGGGTGAGAACCAAAGAGAGAAAGAAAGAGGAGGAAAAATCCATCAAGCAAAGAGAGGAGATGTTTTTATTCTTGACAGCCCATTTGAAAAAATAAAGGTAATTCAGTCTTTGAATATAAGACTTCCTTTAGCGGGGAGGGAGGTGCAGTTACCCACTGTACTGGCTTGCATAATCACTTTACATATTATATCTATTAAATAACATTATTTTCTATTTTAAATGATTATTTACCTATTTGTTTTTCTTAGACTGTAAGTTCTTCTAGTGCCAGATCCATTTTGTATCTGTTCTATAAACTAGGACCTAGCACATTGCAGATATTCAATATTTATAGTTAAATAAATGACAGAGATGAAAAATAATATAGAAAACACATTTTGGCCAGACTAAGATTCAAAAGTAGGAAAATATCAATATTTGAGGAAGAAAAATTATTCTTTACTAGCATTGTATTAATGGAAAGAAATGTTTAATATACATTAACATGCAATGATAAGATGACTACAAGAAATTATGCAACACTCATTTGTGGAGACCTTATCTCACAGGATAGGTTGTAATCCAAGTGTGTGTTTTTTCTGGGGGCACTGAGCTCCCTGGGTTGCAGGATAATGTGATTTGTTTTTATAGACTGGTGTTCTGATAAGTGAGGATAATGAGAGCCTCAGTGATTCCCCTAAAAGAGATCAGATAAATCCAAAGTGGTTAAGAGAGGAGAGATTTCAAAAAAGGGCTCTGATGAATAGATGGGTTGAAGAAAGTTGTATCCTCATTCATTTAGGTCCCAGACACTACCTCTCAAGAAAGACATCGTTTCTCTTCTCTCTTCAGACTTCCCAGTCCTCTTGGTGTCTACAAGGAATCATCATTTGTTTTCTCAAGGTCTATAAACAAAGTCTGCAACTCTTTTCTTCCACCTTTTCTATCCTAAAAAGTGCCCTTCCTTTGGTTTGTTCCCATTAAAACACTGTCACTTCCTTTTCTTTTTTTTCTTTTTAATTCAAACTTCTTTATCTCTACTTTCACATCAACCCTTCACTTTTCTACTCACTAGAGTCTACTTTCCAGTTCTATCACTCTACAGATACTGCTCTCCCTAAAGTTGCCAGTGACCTCCTAATTATCAAACATATGGATACTTTTAGTACAATTAGGTACTGAAAGTTTCTATTGCAGTTGATATTGTTGACCCCTTCTTTAAGAATTGTACAAAAGAGCTGACAATAATAGGTTCATTATGAGGATTAATTTAAGTAAAGTGCTTAGCACAGCTTTTTGCACATAGAATGGGCTCAAAAAAAGTTTGCTAATTTTATTTCCTTATTTTTTTTTTCTTAGTTGCCTTTGCAATTCCTCTTTCTGAGTCTCCTTTTAAATGCAGGTGTCCCTCATCCAGTACCCTGATCATCTACATACTCTTGCTGGGTAATTACTGGTCTTTTTGATTTCAACTACTATTGTGTTATGACCCTTACATCTATATCTCCAGCCCAGCACTCTACTAAATCTTCGTGTGTGTGTGTGTGTGTGTGTGTGTGTGTGTGTGTGTGTAATTTCCTGATGGAGACCCCCATCTTCAATGGCAATGTGTCCTAGGGTGGTAAAATCACCTGCTGTTGAGAACCAGTGGTTCACTTATTTGTGTATTTCTTAGAGTGACTGTAAACTTCCTAAGAGCCAGCACAATGTCTTATTCATTCCAATGTCCCTTAGACACAGCAGAGTCCCACACATACTAAAGCCACAAATCCATCTCTATATTTCTCAATTTAGAAAATCTCATGTTAAGGTAAGATCATATTTATACACTTTCCCCCACAATAGTCCCTGTACAGACTATTACATTTAGTCCTGATATTTTTTTTAAGGAAGCAACTGGAATATTTCAATAATGAGAATTATACATGTTAAGTACATGGTAACTAAAATTATGAGATAAGCACATATTGTTAAATTTAGAAATCAGATGAAACTTCACTTCAGAAAAGGTTTGAATAATAATATACTCTATTAAAAGAATAATTTGATTTGCTGGTTATTTTTAAAATAACCCAAGGAAACGGTAACTTCTAAAAATTTCACAACAGTCTAAGTCTAAAACTTAAAGAAAATAATAAGTACTGGGGCTGCCGCATCTGAAGCCATCACATCTATGGCTGCATGTCAATTTATAATGGTAAATGTGCCACAGAAACAAATTTGTCATGGGAATTTTCACAGCAATAAATATCACAGTCTGGTGGCAGTAGATGGAGTTATGGATCACACCCTCACAAGTCTTAGGCCTAGTTTTGGGAATGTGACATGTGTAAAGCACATTAACTGAGACCTTCAAATTTTTTCATGCTTCACAAACTAGACCAGATTGGCTGAATTGCAGAATATATTTGCTGCAACACAATAAACTGTCCCCTTAAGCCACACCCCAGCTTATTGTGGGAGACAAATTAGCTGAAATCAGATCTTTCAAACCAATGTGACACAGTGGGAATGAGGATCAATCTTAAAATCATTTTGATCTAAGAATTATAATGTTCACCATTGCTCAAAGGCATGAAACTATTTAAGTGGAATATGATTTACTAAGAATATCATAATTAAGAGATAAAATATTAGAACCTCTAGGTTCCAAAAATGGTATGTTACTGGCTTCTAACTGAAAAGCTTTATAATTATGGCTCTTCTTTAATTTCTCTCTTATGCTTCCTTCTCTTACCTCATTATCCTCCACCCACTCCCTCAAAAAACCTTGGTTATCTTGCTTCTTCTTTTTACAAACTTTCTTCTTCTTCCTTTGAATTCTTAATTTAATAAATATAGATATTCTACATTCTAGGTAACAGGTCATATACCTCAGAGGAGTCCTAAAAGAGTCAATAATAGCCTTGCCTTTAAGGAATTAAAAATCTATTATTAAAAACACAAGTACTAAATGATCATAAAACCAGGTAGGATACAAAAGCACCATAAAATGGGAAAATTAAGTGTCATGGAAGTTCCAGAGTAAAGCTATCGCATTTGATAGAAAGACATCAGGATTCTTAAAGAGAGAGGTATTTTATGATGTGATATATCACAAGTAAAAATTGGGTTGGGGTATGTTCAGAAATATAATGAGTCAATCACTTTTTTAAAAATTTATGTAAACACGTAAAACACAGTGTTTGACTTATGGTAGACATTCCACAATCACTTTATTCTCTCCTATAGAGGTATTATGGGGTAAATTGTGTTCTTTCAAATTTATATGTTGAAGTCTTAGCCCCAATACCTCAGAATGCAACTGTATATGGAGATAAAGAGGTAATTAAGGTAATATGAGGTCACATAGGTGTGTCCTAATCTAATATAACTGGTGTCCTTATAAGGAGTGGAGATTAGGACATAGACACACACAGAGGAAAGAGCACAGGAAGATGCAGGGAGAAGATGGCCATCTATGAGCCCAGGAGAAAGGCTCTCAGAAGAAACCAACCGGCTGAATCTTGGGCTACTGGCCTTTAGAAATGTAAAGAACTAAATTTCTGTTGTTTAAGTCACCCAGTCTGTTACTTCGTTATGGCAACTCTAGCAAACTAATATAAAGAGTAAGTCTATAAGGCTAAAAAGATACTTTGGATCTGTATTGTGAGATAGCTGAAGTTTGGGGACTTGATTTGTTAGTCAATAGGAAGTCAAACAAGTTCTGTGAACTGAGACTGTCCTGCAGGCCTGGGTTTAGATGGTAAAAAGTGGCTTTTGTCTTTATGTTAGGCAGATAGGTAGACATGAGGGATAGGAGAATGAAGGTCCAACCCAAAAAACTTCCTTAAGTCCTTCCTGAAACAACCATTTTATGGTTAAAGATTAATATTACACCCTGAAATACAAGGAAGTAAAAACCACAAAACTAATCACTGGTTTAATCCAGCCACAAGCACCTGCATAGTTAGTACATGTACTGACCTTCCTTAGCCTTAGCCTTATTATACCACCATTGTAATATCATACCTATCCCTGGTTCATGAATCTTATTATATCAGACTGAATTCTGGGTAACTGCATGCACTGTAGACAGAAGGTTATATAACAACCAAATGTCAATCAAAATAACCTCACATGCAAATCATCTAACACCATCTATGTCACCACCCATCATGGCCACAATATTAGGTATACTTCCAGAACTCTGCAGGGATAAGGCCATCTCTCTTGTCACCTGTTTCTCACTTGAAACATACTTTAATCAATCTTATTTTTCCTAAATTTCACTGATTTTAATTGTTCACTGTATCAGCAGAAGGACCGTGGTCCCCTCAGTGCCACCTGGGCAATGATAGGTTTAGATTGCCCCCAACAGTAACATCTAGATTGTGACAGTGGGAAAGACAAATTTGGAAGATCATTTTGGAGAGTACTGGGTCATTGTGTTGGCCCAAGTACAAAATAATTGGGACCTGAACTGGCTTATTGGCAGTGGGAATGTGAACTGAAGTAAAGTGTATTTAACTTAGCAACTGATTATATAATAGAACCAGGGAATGAAAAAGCTCAATGATACCAAGCGTTTAGCATAAAAGAGAAATTAAAAATAAGGATGTTAGTATGATTTAAAAAAAATTAAAAACGTGATTCGCCTGTAAATATAGGATGAATATATTAAAAATTTTTATTTATCAATTAATAAAAAAACAATTACACACACACACACACACACACACACACACACACACACAACCCAGACATGGGCAATTAGAAATACTGAAATGAAGTTGCTAAAATATGCTATTAAAAAGTGTTAAAGAGAAAAACCATAGGCCTCAAATGGCATCATTCATGCAAAAGCCCATGATACCAAACCTAGATTTAATATCTGATCTAATTGCACTTTCAACTTCTCCCAGAAACATGATCTTAATTAGACAGTCTGAAATTTTCTGGTCAAGCCCCAGTAAAATAATCTGTCACCATGGGCCTTCTTTATCCTCCATAGAAAGAAGAGGCAAAGTGCATGATAAAAACTCATCCCCTGCTCCACTACCAAAGAAAAGATGTCTCTACTCACAAAAATAATACTTTCTTTTCTTTTGTTAATAGCTCCCTTGCCCTACCCTTCTTCCTGCAATTAGATCTTCAGATTTACTAGGTTGAATATTGTTTTTTGACAATGTCAAACTGGTTATTATAAAGGGCAATATAATTACTTGGGTCATCTTTTCCAGAGAGCAGTGATCAACTGTGCATTTATGAGACAAAATACCTTTTGGAGTGCTTGGAAAAAGAGTAATTTACATGTCTATCAGTTTCATACAATTTAACTTCTAAGCCTTCAGAGTTGTAAAATAACCTAGCTAACAGACAAACAATCAAAGGTGCTCACTTCTATACAATTAGATAACCCCTAGAGTTTCCTAGACAATGCCTACCACTCCACTGAGAAGACAGATATCCTGTAATCTCTTTTGCCCATTTCCAAGTCTTGCACTATTTTTACTGACAATAAAAACAGGAAAAGCTATGCTTCATTTTAGATGTTAAATATGCAGTGCCAAAGAAACACTCAGAAGAGAAAGTCCAGCGTGCAATCGTAAGTGTGAGGCTGTACATCAGTATAGAAACAGGTTTGAATAAATTTGTCAGCTCTATTTGATCTTTCCACATACCTCATCAGTGAGAACACTGAATTGAGATGCAATCATAGGCTGAAATTGCAGGCAACTGTTCAGCACTCAGTCCTTTTCTTCCTCTTTGTTAATAACCTACTTCATGGAGATCTCTGTGTCTTAGAGGCTTAAACATCTTGATTCTGTGTTCTTGACCTGGCTTCCCTTTTTTGGCCCTTTGATCCCTGGTGTCTGTTTCCTTTCAGGTATCTGGACCTCAGCTTTTCTCTTCTGCTAGTCTGGCCTCCTAGACCCAGATTTCAGCTGATATTTCTGGTAGGAAATAATTGCTCCAATCTAGACCTCACAAGGAAGAATCCAGTTCTCATCTTAGTCATTTTGGCTGGTGCTTGGGTGAGCATTGCCCCCAAAAGAGGAGCCAGAGAAGTAGATGAGTAACCTGCACAAACATGAAATTTTTCACATAAATTGTCAAAATATCCAATTTTCTCTCAGGCCTTTAACATTCTCTTTTTCTTTTCTATTTATGTGCTGGATATTTACCATATGATTTTCATAAATAACCCTGGTAATCTCTAAGTAAAATAAAGTATTCATTTATTCACTCATCCATTCTTTCACTCATTCATTCATCGATAATTATTAAATGGCTCATATGTGTTAAGCACTCTACTAGGTGCCTGAAGATATATAGATCGATAAAATATATCCTTATCCTCCAAACACTTAACCTCTGACAGCTACAAAGCAATGAATTTTTGAGCTTTTCAAGTATATTCTAGGTTTGCACAAGTCCATTCAGAGGCCCTACACATAAAGGAGCCATCTATCAAAACAGACCAGGTTGTAACCCTAAATGATTGGGATACAGAGCTAAACCTCAAGGGTCCTCAAGTTAAATCCAACTCTCACTCTCAGGATTTTGACAAAGACATAATGGAACTTATTCCTAGACATAATTATTATCCCCCAGATCTATACTCATTAAACAATAATGTCTCCTTCCAAAATAAAAATAACTCACTCTAAATCTCTTATTTCCAAGAATCTTTAAAAAGAATATATTTATCTTAATTTTATAGAATTTATTTGATCAAGGATGTGTTAAGAAGCATCACCAAACTAACCAGGAAATCACTATGAGATAGGAAAATCCTGAACAATTTCTCATATTCAATATGTTAATGAAAGAAATATAAATTTTTTTTATTGGAGATAATTGATATGATACAATTAATATATGAATAATTAAAAGTCAGTCTCTCAGTGGAGAGATAAAGTTCTGTGGCCAGTGCTGCTTATAAGTAATTTAAATTTTGTAAACAATAGATAATAATCTAGTTTTCTGGGCCCTCATAGAGACTTGAGATGCACAATAGCTCCTTCCTGGTAGATTTTTATTTCTTCCAGAAGTCCTTCCAATCCAAATATCTTGACCAAATGAAACTCCAGAAAATCAGGTAATAGCTATGTTTGAAGCATCTCTGCTTCACCTGAGGTTGCTACATTAATGGTAGGATAGGGCCTGGTGTGTTCCTCTTCTACCCCATCATCCACTTCCCCACCAAAGAAACCTACAAATGAGGTAGAAATAGGGAAATAAATATATAGAGATAGAGATAGAGATCTCTCTCTCTCTCTCTCTCTCTCTCTCTCTCTATATATATATATATATATATATATATATATAGCTTTTGATTGTTGTACATTTTGAGATAAGACAACAAATTATTTTAGAAAAAAAATTATCTTTCATCTTGGGAAGAAAATGACAATAACAAAATAATGTTACCACTGAAACAAACAAACAAAAGCCTTGTTCTCTAACCATGTCTGATGAGAAGGCTTTGGAGAACAGACTCTAAAAATAAAAAAAAAGGAGGGGGGGCATATTTATTTTGAACAATGCCTTTTTGCTTCTTTTGCTATAAGGTATCTTTTGACTCCTACACAATTTTTTATTGTTATAGTTGTAACAACATAAAACCCCATATTTTCAAAAATTTATTTTTAAATTATCTCCAAGTAATAGAGGTGCATGCATCTTTTAGCATGCACAAATAACTAGTGTGTGTGTGTATCTGTGTGTGTGTGTGTGTGTGTATATATACATATATACATATATATGTATATATATGTATATATGTATATATATGTATATATGTATATATATATGTGTATATATATATATATATATTATATATATATATATATATATATATATATATATATATATATATATATATATAAAATAGGGGGATATATTTTCAAAATTTACCAAGGTCATTAGTGCACCAATTGTAAATAGTGTCCCATTTATCAAATGCTCTGAGGAAATCAGGAGATAATTGAAATGATAGATGAAGAGATGAAACTCTAGGCTAATGGGCTGTATATCAATGAATCAATGTCACATTTATAGAAAATTTTAAAAATGATTCCTATTCTTTGATGATTCCTAATGTTTTTAAGCATAGGAAGGTAAGTTTTAGGAAGACTATAAAGTGAAGCAAAAAGAGACCCTATTAATCCATCAGAAACATTTTTGCTATGATTTTTTTTAAAACATAATTTATATTTCCCTACACAAATTTCAGGAGACTTTATCATCATCTTCACCTTTGCATTTGTTTTGCGACTTTTTTTGTGTGTATGAAATCAACAGTTTATAAATTATCTCATGGAGCAATCACTTCTCCTACCTCTTCCCCCGAGAAAGTTATAGACTTTATGTAAAGAAGAAAAAAATCAGCATGTCGAAAAAAAGATTTAAAAACAGAAGAGTCTTTTGATTTGGTTAAAAATAAAGACTCCTTTACTGAAAAAAAAAAAGTCACTAAGGTGAATTTTGGGTGACTTAAAGTTAAAATTCTCAAAGAGAAAACATCTTCTAGAGAAAGTTTTTAAAGTTAAACAAAGTTAAATCAGACATAGGTCTGTGGAAAACAAATGGTGCTCAGAAACAAATTTTCTCTTTCTTCAAATTGACAAAATTGAGATGGCAATCCAAATACTGGAGAAGAGGAGATGTGTTAAAATACAAATGTAAAATCAAACTATTAATGAGTTTAAAGAGTGACAAAGAGCCAAGCGGGGTTTTCTGCCTATTGAACAAATGTGTATTTTGACACTTTAATAAATTAGAAAGATGCCTGTGATGAGTCATGCTTCCTCCAAGTCAGACCCAGATGTTCGGGCTGAATTTGGAGCTGCTCAATGAGTTAAAGAGAAGCACTAATCAGTGGCCGTGGGCACAGATGATCACCCTCAGAGGAAGGCATCAGGGGAGAAGAGCTCTAGTTCTAGGACAGGATCAGTACCTTGACAGTTGTTTCCATTAAAAGCCACGGACAAAATGATCTTGCTGACAGTTTCACCAGGCCAGTGGTAACTGTCCTTTTAGGACTTGAGCTGGGAAGCATGACCAACCAAGGTCAGTCAAAAGGACAGGATCCTGGGGCTCAAAGAGAAGGGATGGCAGAGAATGCATGGAAGAAATCTCTTAGAGTTAAAAATGTTTTAATTCCAAGCTCTGAATACTTCAGAATTTGAAATCCTGAACACAGACTCCCTAAATAAATATCCCAAAAGAATTTTAGTTGCTGATATAAACACTGGTTGTTAAAAATATTGATGTATTTCCATACTGGTTGGAAAGCAGTCTCTGTCCTGAGATCCCTGAGTGATTCCTATCCACTGGAGTGCTCCCACCCACTCCCAGGGACCTTGAAGACTTCTCTCATTCCAGATCATAAATTATTAAAGATTAGTAACAGGGGGCCTCAAAGACCCTGGCAGCTCTGGCATCTGCTCTGAATTTGTGGACTTCCTGTGCTATATAAGTTACTAAATAACTTTTAACTTTTTAACTTTTGCATAAATTCAACACTTAAAATGAATACCGTGAATTTTACTGGCTTTCTCATTTCATATTCACCACTAATGCCCTTCCTTTCATGTTGGTCTTCTACATACTTTACAAAAAAGTAAGCTTTTTTCCTCCACCATCACCTGTATCAATAATGTTAACAAAAGAGAATATTAATGTCACTATTTGGTACTGAATTCAAAGCTTCAATTATTGTTTCCAATTCCAGTGGCCATTTCTAAGACTAGCATCACATGAAACAAAAAGAATATGAGATGTGACCATAAAGTGATGAAATTTATTTTCCCATTTGGCTTGTGGGATTTCCCTGATTACTTTTAAGTCATGCAGTGTATTGGTTGGTAGGTAAAACTAATCTTCTGAGCCGAAAGATTTCTTACATGGCCCAAGTAAAATATGTACTCTCTTCCTCGCATTCATAAGGATACTTTACATAGAAAAATATAGTGTTTATAGAGAATTTCAGAGCCTAATTAGTCTTTTTTGCACCATTAATATATTCTTTTAAAATATTTTGCTCCAAGAGCAGGACACAGAATTTCATCTGGCGTAATAAAATACTATCACTGTCCTTGTGGTCAGCAAACCAATTAATGACAAAACTAGCAAAACCATAATCAATACAGTTTTTATAAGGATAGAATTTTCAAAGGATGACAAACAAATTATATCAAGTGGCTTTGTATTGTCATCACCAATTGCTCACACATCTTTTCAGACAGTGGCCAAGTAGTACATAAGAATGAGGCAAAAGTGGCAAGGTAGGAATTTTGCATGAATAGTTCAAGATAACCATTTGCCCCAAGGTTTTATTAATTGAGACGAGCCTTTCCTTTCCTTTTGCAGAGCTTAAAAATTAATGGCCTGATGTTTCGGGGCGTATCTCAGAGGATGCTGAGTGCATCTTAAAATTTTTTTACTGAACTCTGTTAATGGCACAGCCAAAGAAAGATAAGACAAAAACATTTAGTTCCAGACAGAGTTTCATTTTCCTATCTGAACAAAAATGTAGTATCCTAAGAAAATAAGATCTGTTATTTTAATGCTGAGGAGGTTGAGTCGACTGCCTCAAGATAATTTCACCTAATACCAATTGTCTATTTATGCTAAAAAATCAGAGAATCAAGGAAAGAACTAGTGCAGATAGTTGCATAATCCTAGTGCATTTTTGTAAACATGGAAAAATATTCAAATGGTGATAATCAGGTAATCTTTGTTAATGTCCTCTTAGATATCTTTCAAGTATTTTTACTTTATAGAACAAAGAAAATGATATATGTATAATACTGTAAGTGCATAGTTTCACTACTATGGGATCACAGTGTACATTCTCTTTTAAAAACTACTTAATTTTATTAATTTAATAATATTCTATGAATATTTTCCAGGTTATGACTGTTCTATAATACTTTAGTAATTTTAAGGAAGTACCATGTTTTATATAAAGAGCTTCTTATTACTGAAGTTTAATCTATTTCTGTTTTTCACCATTGTCAAATGTATTTCCATTAACATTCTTCTAACTAAATGTGTGTGCCTATTCGTGCTTATGATGTGACTCTTTAATGTTGCCCAAAACAATCAGACACAACTGAGGCTAATCTGTCATATGCCAATCTAAAAGTTCTGTCTGTAAAGGAAGTATTGCAAGCACACTCTGTACCTGATACTTTAATGATTTCATTGTTCTCAGAGAGCAATTTCAAAGTGTCTGCCATGTGTACTCTTACAATGGGAATGGATATCACAATAATTTGCATTTTTAAAAAAAGTGTTTTAATTTTTAAAATTTAAAATTAAAGTAATTCTTTAGACCAGAGATAGTTGTATTCTCTGTAAAACTTGAATCCTAGCTGTAGACAGTGCATCACACATCCTAAGAGAATGCTATATTTTTCCATAATTTGTATTTAAATAAATGATAAGCAATCTTGGTGAAAATCCATTTAGAACCTCATCTCACACCATTTACCAAAACAGGTATGATGGACTAAAGTGAAATATTTTTTAAAACAAACTACTGAAAAACTGGAATTGGATATTCATCAAATCCCTGAAGAGGAGAAGAGTTAAATAATCAGAGGTTACAAAAATCATAAAGAAAATAATTAATAAATTTGTCCTTACAAAATTGTTTTTTAAACTTTTGCATATTATAAAACTATAGATCAAATGAAAGAATAAACTGTAATATTTGAAAATACATCAAAATAAACATCATTATCCTCACTAAAGAGAATATGTTTATTAATAGGAAAATCACTAAATAGATAAACACAGAAATTCAATAGAGGTAATTCACAGAAGTTGGCAATTTCCAACTTTAACAAACATTTTAAAAATACTACTCTCACTAGAAACCAAACAAAGCAAATTAATACAATAATAATATATTATATTTTAACCTATAAAATATGACAATTTAAAATATAAGATTAGATACAATAAAAATGTGTAAGTTATTTCAGATATTGCTGGTTAAAGTACATATGGTTATCTATACTTCTAGAAATATATCAATATGAATCAAATGCTATAAGAAAGATATATATCTTTATTTATTGAAAAGCTAATAATAACATAAGTAGCCAAAAATAGCAGGTACATTTGAGTACAATCATGTTGAATTAGATTTCAAAAACTATAAAGCCACCTAAATGCAAGTATATAAATATAAAATCACATTAAGTAAAAACAAATATCTGTTCCAATATTTGGCCAGCATAGTGCACCTGGCATGTAGAATTTATGCAATAAATATCTGTGGAATGACTGAAATAGGAATCTATTTTAGCAATGCATAGAAAAAAAATCTAGAAGGACATGAGAACAGGCACCAAAAACCAAAGCATTTATATTCATCTGGTGGAATTATGGGGGGTAACTGTGGGTGATTCATGTCCCTAATGTATTTTTATTACTTTTTATTTTTACTTAAATTGATTTTTAAAGTAACATTATAATTCAATAAACATATATGTTAGATTCTGTCCCATCATAGTTCAAACACTCCAAAGTTGGGCTATTAAACACTGTGGTTTGTTCTCCTTAAAGAAGAACAGGAAAGATTGCTTTACAACATATTTCTTCTACTTCTTTAGTAAACGAATCTCATATTTTATTTGTGAGGTAGGAGTAAAAAAAAAGGATTTTTGGAAAACATTTTTGGAAGAGGTAATATTTGAGAGATGGCTAGCATTTCCAAATACCACAATATTCTCCTAATAGTTTTACTTACACACAGTTCCTTAGCATACTTAAGCATGTAGGCTTAAGAACAGCCACATCAAAGCCCAGAGATGCAAACAGATCAATGTTCTAGGATCAAGGACATATTTGCCAGAGTTTATAGTTTGTACAGAGTATTTGGTAAGAATCCAGATTAAATATGACTAGCACATGTGAAGCCATTGGAAGCATCTGAGCAGCTACACACACATTTGATATCGCCCTCACTTCCTCTCCAAGGTTGCCTTCATCTTGCTCCTTGGAAGCCTCTCTTCCATTTCCAGTCCTTTTCTCCCAGTGCCTTTAAAATATAATTGATTTTTATTGTTATTCCCTTGGTACTATTCTTTCTGCCATCTAACTGCTAGTTAATCTGAACCAATGTATCTATAAGTCTCCCCTTCTACGTAACAAGTACATTTTAACAGTGGCATTCTGGGGATAATACCTAACTCAAGATGGACAAAGAGATTTTTTATGTGTGAGCTCCAATGGGTTGAATGTGGATTCCTAAACATTGCAGTGAGACAGAATGTGATTGATGCCATTTCTTGTTTCAGCAGTACAAATTACCATGGATAGTAAGTTTGCCATTGGTATTAGCATCGAGATGGTATAGATAGCATTCGCCATTCTAGTCTTGTCCCCAAATCAAGAGGATTATTTCATACAATAAAAGGAAAATGATTTGCCACACACAGCTCACACCATGCATATGACTGACAGTAGGCTACGAACACACAACAGTCACCTAACAACTATAAATGGCAAATATGCTGTAGAAAATGAGCTAATCCAAGATATTCAAAATCCTTCACAATGCTGAGTGGTCCCTAAATATTTATCCCTTCACTGGTACCAACCTGTGACAAGTTTTTATGTGCATTTGCTCCAAAATGAAAATAAGAATATGATTTTTTTCATAAAGTTTATCTCTTCTTCAATGTAAGGCTTTTTGATTGTGTTGTTCCTTTTTTAGATACTAAAATGATCTTCTAGATGATATAATGGTAATCAAAGATTTTTATCCCTTAATACCTTTACTATGTTAATTTCCCATAAAAAAAAAAAAAGAAAAGAAGACTCACAAAATCTAAAAGACTTGGAAACTTTTCTAGTTCATAACATATTTTAGATAGTTTATCAGAGTTTGCTTTTTTACAAGTTATATTTTCAGCTATGGATACATAGAAGACAAATCTTTCTGCTATCTCCTTCTTAGAAAAAAAATTCTCATAATAATTTCTCATTTCTTCAAAATTCAAAGGCCATCATTACGCTCATTATTTATTGTACTCTACTATAACAATAAGGCACTTCTTATGTATATTTTAAATGAACCCAGGCTACCCCATGACTTGTATACTCCTGTAAAATTTTTCTCCTAATATTTCTTTATTCTTTAGTTTTGGACGACCAAGCATGATGCTCCCTGTCGGAGCTTGCAGCAATTCATTTGTTCTGCCTGCCTCCTCATCCAAGTAACAATTTGGGCAAGAAAAGGGTAAGGCAGCTGATGGATGAGAGCAAAGTTCATAACTTTCATAAAGTGTTTGACCTTTGACATTCCTTATTTGGCTTAGGAAAAATGTTTGTGATGATTGTATGCTTCTAAGTTGTATTCTAGAAAGGTATGTGGCAGATACTAGAAACAAGATTACGCAACACCTACTCCTAACCCCTGTCTTGTTTTTTCCTTCTGTAGAGCTCTGAAAGCTTTCACGCAGTTAGTGGTAGCCATGTGACACAGTCATCGCCTATGGAATGTAAATAGAAATCAGCACAAGATTAGGACCTTTCCTAATACAGGCACTGACCTATCCTACTTTATGAACCATTTTTTGGATTGGAATGTAGATGAGATGCCTGGGGGAGCAAAAGCCATCTTGAAACCATGAATGAAAGGTATGAAATAAAAGTGAATACTCTACAAACACTAAAGCAGTAAAGTTAAAAGAGCCTGGGTACTTCGAGGCATTCTTGAGCCACTTTACCAGTCCTGCATGCCTTCCCCTAGACCACTTGTAATGGGGGACAAATAATCTACTAATTGTTTAAGCTTTTCTTTGTTATTTGCAGTTGAATATATTCTATCTACACCATACCTGATTTCTCTAGAGGTAAATACCATTGATTTATTTAATCCTTAAAAAATTCCAAAGAAGATTTCAGAATTATAAAATACAGTCAAGGCTACTGAAAAATTGCTAAAGTAAGTTTCACGTAAACATATTAAAAAACAGATATCCAAAGAACATTAGTGAGTTTTACCTTAATTTTCATTTAAAGAGTAAAAAGGTTCTATCTAAACAAATATTCCCAGGACCACAAGCCAAGAGAGACTTTTATTACTACAAAATCATCTGATATTATTATTTTACTGTTTCAGAATTCAAACTAATAAAGACAATTTTCCAATGTTAAATTGAATGTGCACATACTTTAATTTTTTTTTTCTGGTGCATCTTTAAATGATGAGTCATGTACTACTGGGGGAAAAAAAGTTGCTAAAAGTATCAAAAAACTCAGAGGTGCTTATTCAGCAGTCAAGAGCATGAGGGATTGAAGCAAGTCACGAGTGCTTCACAAGGGATTTAATAACTAACAGTTTGATGCAAACTGAAATCAAATGTGCTCCATCTACAGGATAGTTATCATTAATTCTCCCCAACCCCTTTTACTTCAATAATAATGATGTTAAAAATTCTGTGTGAAATACCTTTAGATGCTGAAGAGCTCATTTGGGGGATTTTTAAAAAAAAGCTCATGTAAATGAAATGAAACAGAAATGTTGGCATCAGCTCCTCTTCATTTTCCATTTTATTACCTGATCACTTATGGAGAGAGATCCATGTATTTAGACCACAAAAATATTTGAAATTTTATGCTAAAAGCTCTCATTTGATCAGTGAAGGTCTTAGCAAGACCAGTCGGAATAATGTTCCTCACCCCTCAGAGGTAGGCTGCCAGCACTGGGTAACAGGACAGGCTGTGTTAATCATAAGTAAAATTAATCTTGTTCATTCAGAAGTCAAAGTTTGAATGCAAAAAGAGGTAATTGCTTCAACTTTTCTCTTTATTAGCAAAAATCTCTTTAAATTATTATTATAAATACAAAATAATCAGAATGTTTTAAAAAATATTAGAAAATAGAAGAAAGAAAATCATACATAAGCTTACCAGCCTAAAACACATAATTGCTATTTTCGTTTTTTGTATTTTCTTTGAGAAAATTTTTCTTTGCCTCTTTTGTTATTTCTAAAATGATTCTGTATATATCATTTTGTATCTTGCTTTTTATTGACTGTCTAAGGATTTTCATATTGTTACAGTCTTTATAATCATCATGTAATGGCTACATTATAATTCACATACAGTATAATTTTCTTACTTATCTTTGGGTATTTAAGTTTTTTTCCAATACCATAATATTTTGTTAACAAATGCTCCACTAAAAAAAAAGTCATATATCATGTTCTCTATTTTAGACTCTTTCTTTAGGGTATATTTTCTGAAAAGGAATTACTGGGTCAAAGGGTATGAATACTATAATGACTCTTCATATGAACTGTCAAACTGTTTCATAAAATGGTTGTAACAATTACATTCCATTAGAAATAGGTGGAAAATATTTACTATGGATTTATGTTAAAAGAGGGAGGATAACATTTTGTACCCTAGCAGGTTGGGACTACTCAAATGTCTCTACAATAGCATTTCCTTTCCATAGAGTATTCCTAGAAACCCTCATCTCCATTGTTGGTTTCTGAAAAAGGTTCTGTTGGTCAAATATTAGGAGAGTAAGTACATTCTCACTAACCTGTCTCTTAGAGATTTGCTTTACAGAGTAGTATATTCAAAGTTTTGTGATGTCCTGTCAGAAAGACAACTGTTTAACTTTAACAACTCGTGTCTCCAACACAACTCCCACAGAGTGTCCCCACCTTTTTCTAGCACCTGCTCTCATTTTGATTTATAAACATGCTCTAACAAACATACTTTAGGAAAAGATGAAGCACACTCCCTATGCAGTTTTTAGTACACACAAGAATTCCCACCACCTCCCCTATCTAAATTTATTCTGGAAAATTCCTGCTGCAAAATGATGACAAGACTGGCCTAAAGCAGCTTTAAAAATGCCTAGACATTGGCAGATTTGGATTAATCCAAATCTGGTCTCTGTGACTCAAAGATTTCAGGTGATTTCAGGTTCTTTCAGGTACTTGGGGAGAGCTAGAAAGAGAAGGTGTCGCTAGTCAGCTGAGTATATACTCACAAAAGTAATTCTTTTTTCCTCTCTTCTTTTTCTCCCTGGTTGGATTAAACCACTCCTGATTTATCTGATTCTTCTTTTGTAATAAAGCTGCTGCTGTGTCACAAATAAGAACATAACTATAAGAAAAAAAAAAGAGAAGCCCTAGGGTAATAGCAACTTTGACAGAATATTTCACATGAACCACTTGGCACATGATGGGACCACATCGCAGTGAATGGTGCCATTTGTAATTAACAATAGAGTAGTGTATACACTTACTTGTTCCGGGTTAATTAAAAGATTAAACAATTTCTCTGAAAAATAAACTGGCAGTTTCTTAGAATTTTCTTTCCATTTGATATTGCTTCGTTAACAAAAGATAAGTACCATTTTCACTTTAAATCACTTGTTAACAACACTAACTGACGCAGATACTTAATAAAAGTTTGGCAACTGAATGAACGACAAGGAACAAAGATAAACAGATCAAACCCTAGGCCATTAAGAGTGGAAAACAGAAAATGTCAACAGGAATAGAACTAAAGCAACAAAACTAAGCAAAAACAGAAGAATAAAACGGAATACAAACTGAATACATTCAACAAATATTATCTATGAGGTTGATACTCTGTTGTTTCAGAGAACCTGAATCTCTGGTATGTGAAATAGCATTCAAATATAAGATGACGATTTACTGGACTATCGAGAGGAATAGTCAAAAATATTATTTTGCAATGTAGATCTGAAAATCTGTCACTAAAATTTTCAACTTATCATGTCCCTCTCTAATATATGATCTAACTGATAAAGGAATAAGGAACACTGTCTAAATCATTTAATAGCAATATTAGTAGTCTGTTTAAAATTGAGGACTCTCAAGCTCAAAAGACCTGGATTCTCACCATTTATAAATTTTTAGGCTTTGAGGAAGATGTTTGTTTCCTCTAGAACTCAGTTTCTTTATATATAAAGTATTACTTACCTCAAAGCATTGTGAGGTTTGAATGAAATAATGAATATAAGTACTTAAAACAATGTCTAGCACACAGTAGATACTCAATAAATATTAATTATTATTAAATTATGAATCTTATTTTGGAATGCAAATGACAAAATATAGGACTAAATTTGGGTTGAGCCCCAGGCATAACTAACAATAGCTATGAAAAACAGCTACTGACCACCATTTCAGGCTGAGGCCCAGAGAGACAAAATGACTTTCTGAACTGGTAGAAATCAAGAATTTTAATTCCTAATCTGGAGCCTCTTGATATGACTCAGCACTCCTATTCTTCTGGGAGTTGCAACTGTGTTAGACCTGACTTTTAATGATAGGAACAATTTCATCAATGTCATCTCTGAGCCATACTTAAGACTGCAAGGCTGGATCACCAATACATAATAAGATCTTTAATGAAATCAGTCCTCCAGGATTAAAGTGCTATTTCTCAATTTTCTCATACCAGACTTAAATTGAGAAGGGACTACCACAGAATATCAAAGAAAAATTGGTATAATGAGCTAATAGAGGAAGTATCCAAAGAAATGGCAGCGTCTTATTGAAGAGTCTTCTTAAAGTTTTCTTTTTTATTACCAAAACTTGGCAGTTAGAATGCAAACGCTAAAGCAGATTTCAGTCAGTATTAGATATTTTCCCACATGGGTATTTCCCTCGTAGTTTAAAAAAAAAAAAAAGAAGAAGAAGAAGAAGAAGAAGAAGGAGGAGGAGGAGGAGGAGGAGGAGGAGGAGGAGGAGGAAGAGGAAGAGGAAGAAGAAGAAGAAGAAGAAGAAGAAGAAGAAGAAGAAGAAGAAGAAGAAGAAGAAGAAGAAGAAGAAGAAGAAATAGAAACAAAAGAAGGAAGGATGTGAAACCATATATTTTTTAAAGTTCTGAATCATTAAACATAGCTTTTCAAATAAGATATAGTATCAGATCTTTCCTCCACATGAATCTTGGGATAAAGAAAGTAAACCAGGAATGAAACAATCTGTTTCAAGTGTAACCATAGGTAAAGAAACAAGGAAAGGCTGGCTCTAGTAGAACCAACAAAGTTTTGGGATGAGACGCTCCAGCTGATGTTATATTTCTGCTATTAATATGATGACCCGGGGCCCCAACCTACTGTTTGTTCCATCTCCCCAAGAGATATAAAAGAAAAAAAAATAAATGAGAAGAGCTGAACAGTGATATAGGAAGAGTCGTTTATAATAAAGAGAACCACATCTGCCCATGATATATATGTTAGAGACCAAGGCTATAGAAATGGGGCACCAATGATTAGAATCTCTCCAATCTTATTCTTTTTACCCATAAATAAATATATTTTTAAAATACCTGCTATTAAAACACATTCAATAGAGTTAAAACACATGTGTAAGCTGGGAAAATTATAATAGACTGTAATCTTTAAAATCATCCATGTAACTCATTCTGCATCACTTGTTCTTAATAGGAATTCCCAAGATGTCATTAAAAATGAGTTTCACCTTTGAGACTCAAAGATGGAGAGTGATAAATCAGATATGTAGTACTTAAAGAAGGGATGCTCTTATTGAGCAAGAGCAGAGGGAAATGGAACACTGAGAGAATCTCTAAAGTTAAAAGACTACAACCAATAGCCTTGGCTGCAAGTCAGTGGATCTGTATATCTGTGACAAGATGCTACCAGACTTTTTTTGTTGCCCTGTAGTTGGTGGCTAGCCTCCAAACTAAGACTAAATAGCTACTGAGTATCCTGTGTTCAGAATAGAACTGCCAATGACTGAGGCCTCTTAAGAGGTTGTCACATTAGCTTTGCTACCCCGGTGCCCCCAGTCTTTATAAGAAGAAGGATGAGGTGTGTGGAGTAACCTTCAGTCCTACCACTTTACACAAAAATGACTTGATTTCTGAGAGAACTCTAGAAAAATAGCATCCTGGTTGTCTAGTTAGTACCTTCCTAAGACTGTGACCTGCTTGTTGAGGAGAGCCCAGCTATGAGGTTTACCAGTTAATAGGAAGTAGGGGAAGTTCGAAAGAGTATCTAAGATATCACACAAGAGCCAGAATCTTCATCAATTAGCCACTTTGGAAAATTCCCACAGGAACCTCCCCAAGAACACATGCATTTGCCCAGGAAAAAGCCAGTTGAGAGTTTGTGCCATACAGTTTCTGCTTTTCCCACCATTACCTACTGCATTGAACCATAGGCCTGGCAGGAGACCCTGGTCTGGTTTCTCATGAGAATCCTTGACTCTTCCCCCAGGACCCAAATGTTTGTCTCTATACCAGAATAGTTAGAATCTAAAAGAAGATTGAGAGAGATATTGCCTCCTTTAAAGCAGTTCCATGAAATCTAGTGTCAACCCAAAATAGAGAGAAGAGAGGATATGAGGATAGAAATTTTAAAAATATATATACATGTTGAGATTTTAATAGCTGCATATGACTGGAAGAACATGAAATTTGGGTGAGATAATACTATAGCTAACATTTATTGAGCACTAACTATGTACTAGGTACTAGGATTTAAATAGAGTAATTCGATGAATCCTCACAACAATCCTTTGAAGTACTATTATTATTCACATTTTATAGATGTAGAAATTGATGCATTGAAAGTTAAGTAACT
Source organism: Macroglossus sobrinus (assembly GCA_004027375.1). Taxonomy (NCBI): domain Eukaryota; kingdom Metazoa; phylum Chordata; class Mammalia; order Chiroptera; family Pteropodidae; genus Macroglossus; species Macroglossus sobrinus. The sequence goes on from PVKZ01001707.1 coordinate 305,756, forward strand.
TCCCGAAGATGTACAACTGCATATGCTGGAACCAGGCAGTTCAGGTCCTCACTGCTAATCACCACACTCTTCTACCTCTCCCAATTAAGGCCATAAAGAGAGACACAAAAGTGTGCTTGAAGAAGAAAATTAGAAAAACAAAACTATTTCATATTACTATCCTAATGAGTTCAGCTGCTCAATAAACTGGTTAAAAATCCACGAGAGGCTTAATAAATATTTGATGAAATTCATTAATTCTGAAGGGACTAGGGATCATCTATGTATCATACCACTTTCAGATTTTCTTGTATTTCTAATATAAAACATTATCACTGCACTTATTTTATTGTGTTGTATTAATGGAAAATATTATAAAGAAAAAAACAGACACATTTCCCATTTAACTTAAAGCTCAGTAATTTTCTTTAAAAAAAATTTGTTCACCTAATTTTCTAATGATAATCCTATTTTCTTACTAATTAAGACATGAATGCTTGACCTGGGAAGAAATGGTCAAGTTCATAGAATGAAAAGGAATTTGGTTAAAGATACATATTTACAGTGTCTACCACATTTAAAATCAGTAACAATAATTCCATCTCCAACAATTTATAATAGTGGGTGAGTTCTCCTAAAAGATTTCCCTAAACTCTGATTTGTGGAATTTTGTCCAAGAATATAGTCCATCTCACTTATTACTACAGGTAATCTATTGCATTTAGTTAAAATGAGTAAAGTTTTAATTGCTTGATATTTCCTCTAACAACTATTTCTAGCCTCTATTTGTGGGTTGTATTCAGAGTCTCTTATTGCAGATATTTTTTTTTCTTGGTCTTCTAAAAAAAAGTAGATATAAAACCTAAGCCTTCACTGTGTCATGTTATTTGTTTCCCCTCATTAAGTGGGGAGCCTGTACTTCTCTTAGCCTTGCTCTTGTTTCAAATGTGTTATGAAAGGCTTGTTCCCTCTCCTTGGTGACCTGCTCTAATTGGAACTCATTTTGTGTCCTGGCCTCTCTGACCGCCCTGCAGGCTTCTGATGTTTCCTCACTCTCGTCCTTGCTGATCTGCCCTTGTTCTATTCAGCAGATAACTGCTTTTTGCATTTCAGATCTTAAAAACAGACTATGCTTTGCAGATGGTGGTCTCCTATGGTTTCCTTACCTTTCTTTTCATCAGCATGGTTATCTCTATGCTTTGCCTTTCATACTGTCATATTTTTTTTTTTTACTTTTAAAGAAATTTCTAGAACTCTCTCACCATTTTTCTTCTGAGAGTCAGTGTCCACAGGATAGTCCCCTCAAATATGCTAAGCTTAATCATGTGTCTTTTAATCCCTTTCTGAATTCTGCTCCTCTATCCTTCCCTTTCCTTAGTATTCTGCCATTTCCCCAGAAGTGACTGAAAAAGGTGACTCGGAACTATAATTACTCTACTTACCACATGTTAAATTACTGGTGTGCTTCTAGCCTCTTTAATGGCAAACTGTTGCTGTAACTTCAAGCAAATATTATTCTCATTGTGATGAGTCTAAGAAAATAAAAGTAGAGCTACACAGTCCAGAACATTCTTTCTCAATGGTTGCATTTTCTAAACTGTGGTTCTTTCTTTCTCTCATAAAGGTCCTTTTATAAGAAAGAGTCTCCTTCCTTTATTCCAGTTCAGCTAATCATTTCATTTTTATTTACATATTTATAAGGAGCTTTAGACACACACCATACTTTCAAAATTAAAACAGTGCCTTTGCCCCAAGAGCTTACAATTTATTTCACATTTCTAGTATTTTTTAGAACTGCCCTAAATTAGTCTTTCAGGAGAAAACTTCAATATACAATAGTAATTGCAATATCTGCAGAACCCAGACAACTCAGAAATAAATTTATTTTATCCTAGACACAGTTATCAAGGTTGTGAATATGTAAATAGTTTCCAGCCTTTCACACCTGAATGAATGGATTATATCCTGTAGAAACCTGCTTGGTTTGAGAGATTTAATTAAGACAGGAATGCAAGGTTTCTTGGCACAAACAGGTTTACAGTATTTCATAGATAATATGGAAAAATTTCTGAACATGTCACAGTCACCAAACTTAACATTAGTTGGTTGAATTTTCTTGCTGTACTTCTAGGTGACTTTTGAATGTAGTGCTAAGCAAAAATCGTGAGAGCAATGAAGTTCTTTGGCAGAAGGAATGGTAAGGGCACCAGCCAGGAATGTTAGGACAAACTGGCAATTTGGAGACCTAGGGTTACAAACCCAGCTTTTATTACCAGAAATTTCACTGAAGCCACTCAGAGCTAAAAATATCCTCAAAGATGACTGCCTATAAGGTATGCATGAAAACTAAACAAGAATTGTTAGCTCCCTGAGGGCAGAGACCATTTTCTATTTTAGGGAGGACTGTGTTTTGGTCAGTGTTTGGCATCTCATCCACCCTCTTTTCTTGTGGTCGATTCTCATGTAATTTGTGACTCATAGTCTGTACCACTTGCCTGTGTTATGTGCTTCCAGATTTCTATTATTCCCTGGTATAAAACTCATGCTGCCCTCGGGTACTGCAATTACAGCTCTGTCTTTACCATGAGACTATGAATTCTTTGATGGTGTCTTTGATCCCTGTATCCCCAAGGCTTTGCACAGAGGCTGACACAAAATACATTTTTCAATAAATGATGGTTGATTGAATAAATGAATTAAGGGATGGATAGATAGATGGAATTAATTGAACTGAACTAATCATAAATGGTAATTTTATGTTCTAAGCTTAATCACTGTTCACTCTAACTCTCTCAGGAAATCTATTTATGTTCCTCATTTCTAGGCATCAATTGAATGATTTTAAAGGGTGCTGTACTGATTAGAAAGCCTACTTTTGCTTTCAAAATAAAAATTTTAAAAGACCTTCTGTCCACATCACCAAATATTTTATTGTAAAGTGCAAGCCATTGCCATGTCATTCGATATTAAAAATAAATAAATGGGCTACTTTGCTATTGGTTCTATAGTAATTATCAAAATCACTTTAATATCTTTTTTTATGTGAACATTTCTTCTATCAAAAGAGAATCATCTTTCACAACACTCTAGAACAACTTAAAGTATCTCAGAGATTAAAAAGAGAATCATATAATTCCATTTTGCATTTAGAGAAGGTTGTTTCTGTTTTCATTAATAGTAAGTTTGTTAATAGCATTTTTCTGTACCTCTGTGCCAGGTGATTGTATCAAATTCATGAGATAAAAGAAAACAAGAACAAAGGAAAGGTTAGTCTCTAACCTCATGGATCTCACAAATCCAGTAATCTTGGACAGCTAGATGAGGTTTCCCAGTTAGGGGCACAACCTATACATCCCTTTCTTCCTCGTACCTCCCTGCGGACTCTTGTTTGGTGCACTGTTTCATCACTCCTACTCTGTCTACGAAAGCCACCACCTCCAATCTATTGGCTTCTTTCATACACCAAGTCTGACATAAAAGAAAAATTAAGCTCTTATTCAACAAATAATTATTGAGTAATTATTTTGTTAAAGTAAAATGCAGAGCGCTAGAGGTATAAGGCAGTTTTTCAACAGTTTGAATGTCTTCCTGTCAAGCTGCAGGATGGGCAGGGGGGCTGGAAAACAGGAAATAGGGGCTTGTCAGGAAGAACTGTTAAAGTCAGAAACCAGAATAGACTATTAAAAACAATTAAGTCAAATTTTTTATGTTACGAAGAAACTTTTTCATGCTTTGCCTTCCTTTAAAAGAATAATCAATTTGAAACACAATTTTACGGTAAGCTAGAGATAGATGGTAAAAGAAAGACATGCTATGTTTCCTATTGAGGCATAGAGATGAATTTAATTGTACAAAATAAATGGTGTCAAGAAAGTTGCCAGTGAATTTTGTTTGCAAATTACAATTTGCAAATGCAATCAATTATAGTAACACAAATGCATTTATTGGCTAATCTTCTAGATAAATGAATCATATTTTAATTTCAAAAATGTATATCTATTTTGTCACCAACCATAACTCTCTTCTCCTTAAATATAAGGCACACTCTCTTTTTTGGTCATTAAAGGAGTAAAATATACAGATGTGCTCTTGGTATTTTACAAAAGACAATTCAACAAGTCTTGAAGAAATAAAATAGTGACCTGTAGTAAAATGCTATATTTTTACACAAGACCCATAATGGATAAATTTATTCAACTTTGAAACATAGATTATCAGGGATTCATTCTCATCAAATGACATAAAATATGACGCACAACTCTCCTCAGCCCTCCTACAGGAAATTTAGCTGAAAAGAAATCACTCACTGACTTCCTTTTATTCAATTTCTAAAACTTCAAAAAAACCTCATACTTTTGGGGTCTCCTTTAACTTAAACCACAGTGTATGTGAAGTTGAAAAAATAAAAAAGTCTCTTTGGAAATTTCTAAACTGGAAAATGAGGGGCCTCACAAGTTTAGTGATGTTATAGCGGCTTTCTCTAAGGTTCCTGATTTGAATTCTCCCTAAATTAGAAGTTATCAGAATTGCTATCAAGCAGTGACTGTATGAAAACATCTAAGAAAAATAATAATCTCTCACATTACTAAATTACTGGCACAATGGGCAACTTAAGTGACAAGCAAAGAATCAACATGGGCCCAAAAAATAAATTCATATCTCAGAATTTTTTCTTTCTACCATTTAGTGATGATAGAATAGTGATAGTACAAGGATCCTGCCCATCCTTAATGGTTGGTGAAATGTATTATTTCTATTTCTAGACCTGAATTCAACCATTCAAGTATAATCATTTATTTAACACTGAGAGTTTGGTTTATAGGTCAATTAAGAAGAAACTTGAGATATATACCTATTCAAAAGTGTGGGAATGGCCAGAACAAAAAAATAAATAATATTAAAAAAATATATCCATAGAAGTTTGGGGTGAGAAGAATTACTTCCAGCCATGGTATTTAAATAAAATATCAATAAAGAGATAAAATCTGATAGAAGAGATATTATCTCGGTTGGGCCTTCAAAGACTCATGGAACTGTACTATCTGTAAATGAAGAGAACCAAGGATAAAGGGGATATTATAGACAGTGTTACTATATGGCTTCTGTGTGTCTAAGGGGCAGAAACAAAACGATAAATGTTTACATTTCCTTAGTCTCCTACCACTTCATTGTCCTTATCTCTCTTCAGCTTTTAATGCCTTCTTTTAACTTCTAAGTTGGATTGTCCACCTGAAGGATATTCATTTAACTTAAGAGAAAATAAAAATAAAGAGGAAGGAAAATGAAGAGTAAAATCCAGGAACACTAGGAGTAGAGAAGACCTCTTCTCAGAGGCCTTGAAAAGGGAGCAGAACCCTGTAAAGACAGCAGGTAAGAGGCATTTATTCTCACAGTTACATAGGCTTTCCTTTCTTTTGCAGGTTACAATGCTGAGGCTCCGAGAATTGAGTTAGGGATGAAGAGGATCACAAGGTACCACCTTAAAGTACAATGCTTTGACAGTGGTTTTATTTCAAGCTGAGGCAACTGAGAAACAGCAGACTCAAAAAAAAAAAAAAGTTCTTTGCTTTGTTCTCCCCGCTATTTGCCTACACTGGAGATGACTGTAGACCTTACCAGCCCAGAGATAGCACTCAGGGGTATCTACCTAACAAATCCTAGACAACCTTTATCTTCCATTAGTTTCCCCACATATTTACTGCCCAAGTTTGCTGCCCCTAAAAGCATAAACTTCTTTTCCTTTGTCTTTATACTTTTCCACAGATTTATTGTTCTTTGTTAAAATAGTATATAAATCATAGGTTCTAGCCACTTCTTTGGATCTTCACTATTTTTCTATGAAGGCATCCAGTGCCCTAAATACTGAACCTAACTGGGTAGAAGAAAAAGTATTTTTCTTTCCCTTCAAGGTCATGCAGCTAGGTGAATGCCAGGATTCAAGTACAAGTTAAACTGATTTCAACCCCCAAACTGTTTCTATACCAAACGTCTTCCATTTGAATGGGCAGGAAAGTATGCAGCACGTGCTGTGCCTGGAGCATGGGGTAAAGAGGAAAGTAGGAGTATGACTAAGAAGGGGTCAATAATAGAGGGTCAGAATATCTTAGGAGAAATAAATGAAGGAAGTATTTTCAGGTATAAATGAAGCAACAAATATTCCCCCAGCATTGTTGGAATGAAAGAGAATTAGATCCCAAAAATTTAGCAATAGGGAAAAAAAGGATGTGAAAAGTGGTGATTTAGTCACATAATTAATAAACCAAAGAAAAATCCTGGGGATTATAATGGCATATAAGCCTTTTGGATCCATGCTTCAAAGCTGTGAATAAATATTCCCTGGCATGTCATGCTAGGCTCCACTGTTGCTGGTTCTCAGATGCACACTCTACCTCTACAAGCTCCACCACTCTGTTGCCTGCAGCGATCCCAAAATGATCTACCTCAGGCCCAGTTTTCTAGGAATAAAACAGGAGAACAGCATCTATCCAGTGTTGAAGCAGCAAGTATAATAATAGCCACATTAGCACCTAAGTGAAATTTCTCTTTTCTCTAACCTTTGGGGTGTAAAATAATCAGAAGAGTCAAGGAAGGAGGTGGAGGTGGAAGAAGAAAAGTGAAAAAGAGAAAACTCAAGAGACCCATTACTGCAACTGTCTGAAGCACTTTGTAAAGGCATACATACAACTAGAATGCTTTTTTTCTAATATTTATATGGAATTTTAAAACTTATATCTTAGGAATCAGGAGAGTAGCCTCTGCAGTAAAACTATATCATTTCCATCTCAAGAAGTATTGTCTAAGAATGAGAAGAGAAGAAAACATTTGAGCATGTTTTGATTGTATTTATTTCTCCTGTCTTTACCTGTTATCTTAAACTCACCTCTTGTAACTTAATGACTTAACTTTGCTTATGGCAAAGGTTCAGCATACCTTTTATTCAAGCTGAGAATTCAGTGCTTACAAAGAGACCTAAGCAAAACATTTTACAGACTATTCCTGAGAGAGCTTGAAATTAAATTGTTAAATGTTCTATTGTAATGAAATTTTGTATAATCAGCAGGGAAGTAGCCGTTGGCCATTTATCAGTTTTTCTAGTCGCATTTTTTATGCATGGAAAGCATAATTAGAAGCCTCTACAGGTGGAAGGTCTTATATAATAATAGTACATTTTATCAGAATGGTGCTCTTCAATTTGCAAATTTTAGAGCATTTTACAGTGATAATCTGTTAGCAATAATAACTATCACATCTTTAGATATTTTAACATAGAACTGTATGTAGAAGAGAGAAAGCACTTGGCAAAATTCACTAGACTTAGGTAGGGAACATTGTGCCCATGATCTCAATTACTTATAAATATGTGCAAATAGGTCAACATTCAGATCTTATATGTTAGAAGTCATCCAAGGATGGGAAAGTGTACACTGTATAAAGTAACTGAAATAAGTAAAGCTGCTTTACATTTTCAAAGTGCTTTTCAGTTTTACAAAGACATATTTATACATTTTCCTCTAATCTCTTTACAGCTCTCTCTCTCGAGACATAGCAGCTCAGACCAGGACAACAGCTTTGCTCTCTCTCTCTCCGGTGATTGTCACTCACAATGAGGCTCACACCCTTCTTAGTCTAGCGACTGTCCATTTTGTTCGTGGCTACACATTAAGGTTTCCTTACGGAATTACTGGGTGACAGAGCAGATCATTTTAGTTTTCTAAAACAGTTTCCTAATCTGTAAAATGATGCTCCAGGTAACTAATTCACTTTCTCCCACAGCTGTAAAAAATCTACAAAGTTTAAATTGTAATCAGTAGAAAAAGAACCTAAGTTGCAACATAAGCAACATTTGTGCTTTGTAAGAGAAAAGAATTATGACTTTTATAAAAGTGTATCATTTTATTGAATGCTGAGGTCCCTAGAAGACAGATGGCTGAGGCTCTTTCTTCTCCTCTCCTTCTTCCCCACCTCCTCTCCCCTCCCCCTTTCTCCTTGTTAGCTTTTTATTCATAAGACAGAGAAACAAACTTGCCTCTGTCTGACAGTGTTTGGGGGTGTTCTTTTTGTCCATTGGAGTAGTATTATTTAAACCGAGTCATGTTTCACCATAGCACAGGAAAATAATTTAGGGAGATATACCAGCTTTTAAAAATGAAATAGAACACAACAAAAAATATCCGAGTATATCCTATTATAAGAAATTAACCACATTTGAGAGAAATGAGTAAAAAGGGTTGCGCATTATGTCTTTCAGCAAAAATGAAGGTATTATTTAAGAGGCCTAACCATGAATTATTTAGAGGAATAAATTCTGTTTGACTCTACTCTTGATAAAGAGTCCTAAATTTAGAGAAAGTACACGTTAACTTGTAGGTTTTTGTATAGTAGATAATGTAAATAATTTCTGTCTGGTAGAAAAGATAATTGTAAAGTCTATGACTGTACCGCAGCTCAGTACCAGTTTTGTTTCTAACCGAGCAATCTTAACATCTCTTATTAAATTTCACATAAATACTCAGTTCTTTAAATGATCTTTTAACCATTCTAAACATCTTATTGGTCTCTCATAATTAATAAGTTGAATAAAATCTTTGACATTTGTTTATTTTTGTATGAAAATTATGTTTTCAACTTTTAAAAAATGATATTTTGACAGTCTTATGAAATAAGGATAAAATTGTCTTATAAAACATAGGTTTCAATGATAGCATATAGATGATTATAAGTCACATTGTAAATTGTATTTCCTGTTGTGGAGCTTCTTCAAAAGACCTTGAAACCATCTGAATTAGAAAATTTGTCCCATGACCTCTTGCAATCCTCTCTATTTCTCCAATTCAAATGATCTTGCTTTATTGCTTCTCATAATTTTTAAGCTTAAGCATCAAACAACCAATATTTTTTCATGTTTCTCTAAGAATTACCTGTAAGAAGTCCAAATCCTAGGAGTAATTTTTAAAATAACCAAAGTGTCAGACAGCTGATAGCAAATCTCTGCTTGGGGTGGATAGCCTCCTGGGGTGTGAATTGGTGGTTAGGCCTGCAGCCGCAGACTGTCAATTGCTGAAAGGAAGCTCTGCTTCATGGCCAGCTGATTTTCAGGGAGAGACTAGGAAAATGTCAGAAAAAGGGTAAAGTGCAGAGATTACAGACCCAAAATAAATACAGCGGTGGCACGAGGCACTTATTGACTTAGCACAAAATATCATGTGGCATTTTACAATAACAGCAAGATAACTACATGGGAATTCAATTCATAAATAACTGGAATCCCAGTAATAAAGACAGTGAAATCAGGGCACAATCGGGCTATATTAAAGCCACAGCTAGAGACCTGGCTCAGAAATCTCTCATTCAGACTTGGGGTCCATCTGCCTGTTGGCATCATTTGAACGTTGGCTTCTACGGAAAGACTTCCTTGTGGCCTTTACACTGGGAACACAGTTTTTCCTCCTTTATTTGCAACCAAAAGAAGGGGAATGCAAAAGGTTGGTGGAATTTTAATTGGAAATTGTATGACTTTTTGGCTAAAATTTATTTTGAGATTATGCAGTAGTAGAAATTACATCGTTCTCATAAAGGAGAGGAAAAAAAATTATTGTAGCAAATTTCATCTGGTATTATGGTCACTGCTTTAGAATTTGCTCTGGTCTAAGTCATAAAATAGCATTGTTTTCATATATAGTCATCCGTTTGAATTGAAGTTGTTTTTGTTGAAGTTGTTCAAGAAGTCCTCGTTTGTATTTTTCCAGGCAATAGCACTGTACCTGCAACAGGGCAGATTCCAAACTGAAAATCTGGCAGAGGGTAACCTCCACAGATATTATTTGCAAAATTCTTCAGTGATGTGATTCATTCATGTTATCAAAAAGTAATATATAGCCACAATTATTGAGGAAAGAAGCTTTGATATATTACATAAAATACTACTCTGATAATAGAAAATATGTGTTACTGCCAGCGCATTATAGTGGAAATGATACTCAAGCAAATCTGTGCTTTAGCTTTCGCCATCACCTACCTAGCTTGGTCAAATCGACCTCTCACATCACTCTCTTCAGTTCAACAAATGAGACAAATAGTACAAATTCCATAATGAGATACACAATAATAAAAAATAAGTATATTAATATAACAATTTATTTTTACAGATTATAATATGCTGAACAATATGAAATATTTTAACACATTGTATCTTAAAAACATTATAGGTACATATTCAGTGTTTTAATTAATTTGTTCATGACTTATAATATTAAATTTTAATATTATAAGTGATAGCCATCAAAATTTTATTAACATGATAATATAAAATTTAAGCAAACTCCCTGATATCTTAGGACTCATTAAACATTGGATTGCTGTTTAGGAGTTAAAGGTCTCAAAGGCAGATTTGATAAAAATGTACATCTTATCAAGTAGAAAAACCCTATACATTATTCTCTAAAGTCAAAGAATCTTCAGGGGGAGAAAACTGATAAACCTTGTGGGAAAATGAAGTCTCTCCTGAAAACTGGGAGTTTTTGCAGTTTTCACAGATCGGAAAACATAAGATTAAATGAGATGGCTGAAGAACCATCATGAGTGCATAAAATTTACCATAATATCTTTCATTACAAAAAAAAAAAAACCCTGAGAAATTACACATTATATCTAATTTATTACCTAATGGCTTGGAGAAGTGACATGGACAGTTAGCATCTGACAAGCCACTCCTTAACTATGGAAACAACCAATATAATGGGATTAACGCTCTCATGTGGCAAGCAATGGCTTGGAACTTCATGTGCTACAGAAACACCCAATTTTCTACGTCTCTGAAGACAGAGCTTCCATTAGGTCAACAAAGCATGACTTCTACAGATGCCCACAACCACACTCCCATTAGATGGCATCTGCCACATACTGATTTATATATAACAAAATGCTTTAACACAGAAACAAGGCTATCCCATAGTACCTAGAAAATATGGAATTTGGCATAATAACTCAGTTCCTGGTCTCTGGTATTACCATAGACTTACTGTAGTTTCTAGAATAGTAAATAACCTTACTCTACTAAGCTTTAAAACGAGCAACACTGACCTGTGATTGCATTTCAAAAGTCAAGAAAACATCCATTAATACCTCTGTGGAAGGTACTTTGATTTAGACTGAGATGAAGTGCTAGGAAAAAGGATTTATAACAAAATCCTTGAAAAATTAATTTTGTATATATTCCTTAGAAAGTATTTGTGGAATTTAAAAGAATGATTTTAACATCCTTGTATGTGGCCCTTTGGGGGAAAAATAATCAAGCACGTTTTGTTTCTTAAAGCAGTATAAACAAACTCTCAGAAAGAAAAAAAAAACTATATACATGCACATATTATTCTTGCCAAAGTAAGTGCCAAAATCACATTTCTTTAAAGGTATCTCATAATAATAATATTTACATGAATGTAGATAAGCCTCACAACAAACAACTCTACTAAGTGAGTACCATAGTAATATTGTTTTATATATACCAAAAGTAAAAATTCCAAAAGGTGAGACAGACCTCCTCATGATTATTTAGCTTATAAGTACTGGAACCAGCATTCTAGTTCAAATTTCATATGAAAGCAAATGATACTCCATTTAGAAAAGGTTTTTTATATATTAATGTAAATGACTTAAGTTGCACTATATTGAACTGGAATATTTCAGGGATAGATAGTGATGTATAAACTTGCTTATTTTAAAATGTTTTTTACCCTACCTCAAAGTCAGAATACGTGTTTCTCTGGCAGACATATTCAAAAACAGCTCACCCAGCCTGATTATTAACCCCAGTGAGGCCAAGAATTCCCACAATTATACAAGAATGTGTCAGTGGCCAGATGTGCCCCAAAGAAAACCTTAATTTAATGAAAATCAGTTTCTTCTAACTTTTTCATCTCTGAATGTATGAGAAAGGTCTTTTTTGTTTCATTGTTCTCTTTCTACAATAACCAAAAGGATATCAATTATTTTTGCTGGACAGGCTGTCACTGCCCCTGGTAAGTAAATACGTTTTAAAAAGTTTCATCTGAAAGGAAGTAAAATATATGTCACTTTTTTAATCAGCTGTCAGGCATCTTTTATTCCAACATGTTTTCAGAGAGGAAGTCAGAATTGCCATTTTAGAAAAGTGATAGAAACTTTTGGTGTTTTCTGAGAAAAATATGCAAGGAAAGATGGTCTTCAAACATATGGCAAATGGGACAAAGAATTTTTTTTGTCCTAAAGAAGAATAAAAGGAATAAAAAGACTTAAAGGAGATAAGTGATTGTACTCGAAGGTCTGATAAAAATGATGAGTGGTGAATCATTAAGCATCTGTGATTGGTACATAAGTAAAAGAGAACAAGGAGGTCTTAATAAGGGATTTTCATATAATTAATAACTACGTCGATAATCATTGAAAACTTATGGTTTGGGTCTGAGCAAAGTTTCATTCAGAAAAGACTGTCTTGATACAAACTGTTGAAGGCCTTACATGCTCTGCTAACTTGAATAAACAAACAGATAAAAACAAGCAGTCCACTTCATGTCTCACAACCAACCCCTAAATTTTGCTCTATATTTATGTGTTTAAGAATGAAACATGAGTGCATTCCTAAGAGAATATAAAAACCCAAAGACCACCCAAGGAAATTGAATAAACAAAATTCACTGAATTGTTCCTTTTGATCAATTTTACTAATAGAGAGCAAAATGAGAGCTGACAAGAAAAATATTGTTAACAAAGTGTTTCATGTACCTACCACATTTGATGGTTTGTCATATATTTAACAGAAAAAAAAACAGATTTTTGGCTCATTTTGATGATTTAATATACAAAACAAAATGCAAATACAAAGAAGACAAGAAGGAAAATAAGTATAAAGTTACAAGCAATTCTCCCACTATGGTTCATTTGTAAAACAAAACTTGAAGTTTATTACGATCCTGGTTTCTTTTCAATTTTGCTGTAACTCAAACTATTTTAATGGGAGAGCTAATTTTATACTAATCGATGACATGATTATGCTTGAGAAACCACAGAATGTTTCTTCTGTGATCTGACTCCTTCTATGACATTAAAGTGCTGATAAGCTCTCAGGAAAGTGGGCTAAGGACAAACGCAATTATATTTAGTTTGTTATTTATTTCTAAAACTAGAAATATAATTTTTTCTTTGGTATGTCAGGTTGGTTTTCCTGGATTTACCTAGTTTAATCATTGATTCTATTTTATTGTGGACAGTCACAGATGCCAAAAATACTCTTAAAATTGTCAGTCTTTGGTCAAGGTGAAAATCACAAAATTAATGAAGAAAGCTAAACTATATTTTTAAATGGAAGGAGGAATTCATAAATTCCTGGGGTCATGTTGTCAATATATTTAAAGGATATCAACAACAAAAAAGATGCTATCAAGATACCTGACAACTAGGCCAAAACTTTTTTTTTTACTAAACAAACCTTTCCATGCTTCAAAGAGCTAATACTGCACATAGATACTCATAAACATAAATACTTAATACATTAAGAAAAGTTAGAAAAAAATTAGAGTAAAATACTTTGATACGTAAAACTTACAGTAATATTAATGATAATTTCTTTAACACAATAAAGACTTTTGTCTTTATTGATATTTTACTCAATTTGGCTTGTTAACTGACTATAGAAACCAAATAAGAATTCAAGGAAAAGGAATAGACAATCCTACTGCCGATTTAAAAGCCACATTGCCATTTTCAGGAAGCCAGTAACAATACTTAATTGTCCGGCTTAGCATACTGGTCCACGGTGTAGCTTGCGACTGGGACATAAGTAATCAGTGGTGTTATGATTTTTTATTCCAATTACGTTAGGGTGCTGACAGTTCTGAAAACTTCCAATTGCATGGTTCTTCTTGAAGACAACAATGCCTTATAATCTAGGCTTCTGGCTGAACACAAAGCATAATAAGCACTGAGAGAAAGTAACACCACAATAGATTCTGCCACTAACCTTGCACATTCAAAGTGAACAAATGCTTTTTTTATTTTAATCAGCATCATCAGTAAACGGCTAGTTTTGAGTTTCACTCGCATTTTCAAAGCCTACACTTGAGTAAGAAGCACTAGTGGCAAGTGGATGATTAGGTATAATGAAGACTGCTTATGATTATTTTTTAATCAGTAAATAACATTTAATAGCATTTTCTAACCCAATAAAAGATCTTCAGTTGGTTGAGGAAGTCCTTACACAAGCAAGCTTGCTGGAAGAGAGCACTTAGCAACAGCAAATCAAATGCAGCCCTTCAATGAAGTTGTTAGATACACAACATTTACAACTGCTGCCATGCAAGGGCTTGTTAAAAATCGATTCATTCTCGTGATCAAAGCTGAAAAATCGTTCCGCAGCCTGATTCATATCAATAGACAATTTTGTGCAGTACATCACACACACACAAATAAAGTCTACTAACAGTGGAGAGCATCAGAAATCTGACTTCCAAAACAATATTTAAAATGGATTTCTGTCAGGTGATAAAGGATGAGCTTAAATAGAATACGTTAAATAGAAAGGTTGAGCCTTTTAACATAATAAAAACAATCAATGAAGTTTCTTTTTTAGTTTCAATATGCAAAAAAGGAGGGCCTAATTTTTCAGAATGGGGCTGCAACACAGGCCTTGATAGGACTTTTAAAATTTTTTCTTATCAAAACATACTTTGCTTCTGATCTCTGGGCATGTTATATGTATATGTGAATATGTGTACACACACATATAATAGAAAATAATTAAGTACTGATATCATGAATAATATGTTCCTTCCTTTTTTTTTTCTTTTTTAATGAAACAAACTTCAATTTGTTGGAGCTGCGTAGACATAGTTATAGAATAAACAGATAAATTATTTTCCACAATGTATTAAGGAGAAACACAGCAGGTATCGAAGTCTGTTATCTTAATACAATAAGTTAAAAATAGATAACTTATACATGTATAGAGAGAAGATTCCCTAGTTATTATTGTAAAAGCTTCAACTAAAATTAAATCACATCATAGTTATTGCAATAAAAATTGAGCAATCAGTCATAATTACAGCCAAAATAAATGAATTGGAAAATAGTTGATTTAAAGAGGTCATATATAGTCTGTGAGTTTTAATTTGAAATTAATAACAGCATGACTTATGCCTGGTAACAATTCCTTATTAAAAATGAATGAAGGCAGTGCCTGGAAGTAAATGTTTCCTATTTCATGGCTTAATTCTCCTGATTGTTGGGGATTTGAGGAGGATAGGATCATGGTTATGGCCCTCTTGTGGCCCCTCTCCTATTACAGGATAAGGGAGATTGTACAAGTAGATAATGGAATGGTAAGAGGTAGAGACATTCCGAGGTTAGTAAGAGTGGTATGCTTTATTTAGTTATCTCTTCCTCCCAGGACATCCTGTCTACTGATAGGTACATTTTAGTCTCCATTATTTTAAAGCCTGGATATAGGTAGCTTTGATCTGTCTGGGAATTCTTCAAGAGGCTCTACCCTTTGGAGAACACATGTTCTCCTCTAAACCAAGGGGCACTAGAAGCCTTGGTCCCTGTAAGGTATTATCTTTGTATTAAAGTACATCTCCCCATAAAGAACTGTCCTTGCCCTTGGTAGAAAATAATGCATTGCTGCCTTTTGTTTATTTTATTTTCCAAAATAGGAATAAATCCAAATCATAATTAACTCTCCCTTCTAAAGCTCCATATCTCATCCACCTTATGATTAGATACTCAAAACAATATTTTTAGAATTATGCGGCACATATTTTTCTTAGATCGGATGTATCATAGAAACCACTCTCTAATAAATATTTTTCAAACCCCTGATTACTTTATGACATATAGAAACCACTTGGATGAACATTTTCAAATTCCTAATTAGTTTGAAAATAATTAGTATCCACTCAATAAAATATTAACTAGAATATGTGTTATAGAATTTTCCCTTTCAGTTTGGGCATTTAGTTACTTCTAAATCATAATACCTTCTCTTTAGCACTTACGGTGTTGTATTTCTATGTTTGTTTAAGCCTCTGACTCTACCTCAGTGTCAGGGGCAAATAAAAGACAGAGTTGTATCTATTGGTCTTCACAGTATTGGTACTCAGGATACAGTTTACGTATAATAGGCTGTCACTAATTACCTGTTTAGTTAATGAATGACTTTACTGTCTTGCCTAGCTCTTCACAGCACAGAAGAAGTTTATCTCCTGTGGTTCATCACAGCCTGGCTCTTCTCTTCTTGATGCCTTTCCAGCCATCTGTGGGCCCCTCCACAGGAGTATTTCCTTTGGAACATTACAGTGACATTATTTGCTCGTCGCCCCAATTTATGGATAATCTCGCCTCCCCACTGACATCCTCAAGGCTACAACATCATGTATACCTGCATGTATTTATCTCCTTTCTGTCTAGAAATAACACTGAAAACACTGGTAGGGTATAATAGTGATAATAACAAAACCTAAAAAAAGAGAATGGGAGAGAGGAGATCTTTGAATGAGAGCTCTCATTACAATTCTGGAAATCATTTTGAGGAGATGCCGAAAATGTAAAAGTGAAGTGGAAGTCAAAACTCAGGTGGTCACAGAAGAGGAAAAGGCTGAAAGGAGCCAAGTGGCCAGACAAAAACTCAAAAATATCTGGAACTTGCAGAATCAGATGAGAGTGGGTGATTGTGGTGTGGTATGAAGCTAATAAACAGAGGACTAATTGAAAGCTTGCCAAAGAACTGGAGACCCAACCACTCCCATTCCACACAAAGAACAGCAAAGAGAGAAACAAAAATGATGCACAGGGAGAGTGTGAAAACTGAGTGTAAGGGTCTTGGAGATCATCTGACACATCTCCCTCACTGCTATAGATGGACTTCTGGAGATGAGCTCGCTCTCCGAGTAAGTTGGCATCAGTGCTGGGACAAGAGCATGCGACTTCAACCTTAACTCTGGTTTGCTTTCCACAGCACCACAGCCTTCCAGTTCAAGAGGCCACCCAGTCCTCAAACCCTGAGATTTTTCTAAAGAACAATAAAAAGAATGATATTGAACTTACAGGTGTAAATTCTGTTTTTAAATAAACACATTAGTTTTCTAGAC
This sequence comes from Macroglossus sobrinus, assembly GCA_004027375.1. Taxonomy (NCBI): domain Eukaryota; kingdom Metazoa; phylum Chordata; class Mammalia; order Chiroptera; family Pteropodidae; genus Macroglossus; species Macroglossus sobrinus. Next base: position 322,849 of record PVKZ01001707.1, read on the forward strand.
ATTGGCAGGACATACTGGAAAGCATACTAGATGGGTTATCTGGAACCATGTGGTAACTTCCCTGAGTTGTAATTCCTCAAATAAACTGAGAAGCATGCTACCACTCGAGAGCATAATTCAGGATTAATAGTGAAAACCCACATAAAATATTTAAAGGTGTCCTTAATATATAGTGTGCTCTTAAAATGTTAGTTTTTCTGCTTCTGAATGAATGTGTATTACTTTATAGTACTCTGGGGCTCATTACATAGCGAGCATATTTGATAGATTAAGACATTCTACTAAATTTTTTTCTTTCTTAAAAAGACTATGGATCTTAATCTCAGTTTTGTTAGATTGAGATCTTGGATAGAAGCAAAAAAAATAATGTCTTAAAAATTTTTACATTATCTAGTGCAACTCTCCCCACTAATATACAGAAAAACAACTCAAGTAATAAAGTGACTTATCTATGTCACACAATCAATAAAGGGCAGAGATTGGGCTTGAACTCAATCATTTGAGTTTGGGTAGCTACTAGTTCTGATTATGTTTCTCTGTGATTTTACTGTTTTCAGGATAAGCACATAGCATTTTTGCCCTCCACTCCACTTTTACCCCACCAATTTTTTATAAGTACTCAGAAAATGAATGTTTAAGGTGTCTCATGATGGTCTTAATTTGCATTTCCCCAAGGCTGAAATGCTCATTGGCCATTTTTTAATCTTCTCTTGTAAAGCTTCACTTCAAATATTTTGCTCATTTTTGTATTGGGTTGTTTGTCTTTCTATTGTGTTATAAAAGCTATTCATATATGGTGGATAAAATCCTTTCTCAGATTAAATTCAATATTTTAAATTCAAGTGCAGAGCTTGACATTGCCTTGGTTAAATGAACTAGGTCTCAGTTTCTTTAACAATTAAAACAAACAAACAAACAAACAAACAAACAAACAAACAATTTCACCTACACCCAAGGTTCTGGCCAGTATAAAAATTCTAAGAGTTAGACAGAAGAAAAGGAACAAATATTTTCTGATCATCTATCAAGTAGCAGATACTATGTTGGATGACTTGGAAGAAAATTTTACTCCTGTTTGTGAATGTTGATCCTACTACTAAGACATACAGATATGTAACTATACCTTATATTATATTTTCTATGGGAAACTTTGGTTATTTTAAAAACCATCTAAATCACACCATTAAAATGATAATCAGGAAGACAATATCACCACATGGAAAAGATTGGATGGCATAATATTAAGTGAAAACTGAATATATGGATTGCATATTTCCTATAATTGCAATTTTAGGTACCATTCTAAGGGCTCCCTTGGTGCAGAAGCAAGTCTTCATCCTCACCTCTGTGTCCCTGTTCCTAGTCCAGAAGCATTTGTTGGATTAAATTACTTTAAGTTGAAAAAATAAAAAAATGAGGATGTTCCTAGTAAAAGCTTGAACCAACATACAAAAACGATAGTGGCTGTTGCTGGGTTATCATGGTAGATTACAAATGAATTTTCCTTCTATTTTTAGCTTTTCACTAAATTAGAAGTGTAAGAGAAGACTGCCCACAATTGTTAACTCTAAGTTCGACCACTAAAGTGTTGCAAGACTAAAGTATGATCCTATCAACTCCATATTCCATATAGAAAATATGCCAGTTTTTCTTAGCTTCCCAACTATAGAGGAAATTTAGTCAGAAAAAGTGTGGAAAATCTATGATTTCTTAATATGCTCTTTTCTCCTATCCTGCATTATTGTGGTTAATTTCTCCTTCAGGAATTATAAGTTTCAATCAAGAAAACATATAGTCAGCTGAGGAAAAGATTGTTCTTTATGAATGGAATGAAGCATTCATTAAAAATGGTCACAGTGATAGATAATCCATGTTTTAATATTTCTTCACAATTTATTTTAGATTGAAAAAATTCTACTGTAAGATACCAACCATAAAATGAAAGAGAAGGACAAGAAATGTAAAAACAAAGCAGAGCTATAGCCTAGCTTATAATCTCACAATGTCTACTTTCCTAGATATATTCAGAAAACATATATCAAGTGTGTACTTAAAAAAAAAAAACAACCTTATATTACATGGAAACTCTCTTTGCATTGTTGAGAAAAATTATCTAAAACTTAAAAATAAGTCAAAAGGAAGACTGTGGGTCCTTTCAGTGTCATACTAGAACACTAACAGGCCTAACAAAGGTTAATTCATTTTCTAAAGCAGAGGGTCTCAACTGGAACATCACGAGATTGGAGCCTGGAAGATCCTTTCCTGATAGTGTGAGAGGAGGCAGGGAGGGCTCTCCTGTCTGTGATAGGATTTTTAGCACCTTCCTTGGACTCTATATTCACTAGATGCCAGTAGCACCTTCCAGATGGGCAAGACCAAAAATGTCTCCAGACTTTGCCAAGTATCCCTCAGGGGTCCAAATACCCTGGATTCCCAAGAAATACTGCTCTTGGGAAATGTATCATTATTTGATTTACTATTTACTATTGATAAGTGCCCAGAGTCAAATTATTTAACTTGTAGTTTTTTTTGTCTGATAGAGACACAAACAATTACTTATAGAATATATATATACTCAAATTGTGATTTTATTGCCTCGTCACACATTTATGGGTATTTTCTCTAAATTGGAAAACTTATTTCATTATGTCCCTTCCAACTAACTATATAATCTCTCTTGTTTAAAGACTCTTTAAAACAGTTCCACTATCCTGAGTGTTCTCTCATTAATGAGTTAAATAAACTGTGATATATCTTAATTTAAAATTTATATGTTATGTTTTTAGAAATCCTTAAACTATACTTTGTCCTTTCCACCTTTAAAGATATAAGTATGTCATCTTTCCCCTAATAAACCATTTCCATAAGCCACCATTACCTATAGACTTCTGAATGTTCCACCATCAATCATAGAAGTTTTCTCATTTAAAGAATGCTAAGATTTATATTTTTGTACATGTAGAGATAAACTACCTAAATCCATTTAATTAATATTTAAAAAATAAGATTATTTAATTATACAATTACTTTCCCTGTAAAGAATAACAACAGAAACAACAATCAGTAGATCAAATAAAAGCTTTGTTTCAGTTAGGAAACCAAATCAGAGAGCTTATGCAGTTATCAAATAATTTGAAAAAGTAATCACCAAGAACCTCACCACCAGCTAACATAGACACACAAATTCATACAGACACAAGTGCCTGGGGTAGGACTAAGGGTCCTTGGCCAATTTCCTTTCTGAAGCAGTCATAAAATGGCCATAGGAAGGCCAGTGAGAGGTATTAAGATTCAGAAGTGAGACCTTGTAAATGCCACTGTTTTAAAACTGGAATTTAAAAAAAGGTTTCCTCTTAATAGTAATGTAAAACTATCACATCTTTCCAACATTCATTAACCTCCCTTAGAAAAATGTGACCATCCTCTGACAGGCAGCGTCTGGCTGAGAATTTACAGCATACTTTAGATTTTATGTTTTAGGTATTTATTTCCCAGTTACCTTCTCATTATGATAAATGATATTGGTTTTCCATTTTCCTTACAGTAAATTTAAATTTAAAATAACTAAAATTTATAAATAATAGTACAGGTAGAAGAATATGATAAAAATTCTGAATGTGTTACGTGAACAACCAAAATTTTAGAATGCTCTGCTTGAAGGAACGGATGCTTAAAATGAAACTTGGTTTATAACTGTTTGAGTTTTCTTTTCCCCAACTGGTAAGAACAGTCTCCTCCAGGAGGCAAGACTGTATGATTGCTGAGGAGAGGAATGACATTGAATCTTTTTTTTAAGTAGTTTATGCAATGTTGGTCAAAGACAAACATTCAGTTACTTTGTGGTTATTACTTGATAATTGGCCACCTTTTAGCTTTCAGCAGAAATCTAATGAGTGTTTTTTATTAAAAATAAAGTGGCATCCATATAAATAATTTAAAACATAAAAAATTGTTTTAGTAGACTATTTTTTGGACAGTTCATTATATAAAGTCATGGTGATGAATTAAAACTGTTTTTAAAATATATGCACTTAAGCTACTAATCAAAATCTATCAAATTCATAAAAGAACCTAAAAAAGATTCATTTGGTGAATTTTCAACCTAGAAGAAATTACCTAAATTACTAAAGTACTCTACAATGGTGCTATTCAATACAGTATCCACTAATCACATGAGGGTATATAAAATGTAAAAATTTGGTTCCTCAATTATACTAGCCATAGTTAAAGTGTCATGGCTATTAGGTACCATTTAATATGACAGGTCACTTCCATCACTGCAGAACAATATACTGTACAGCACTTCTCTAAACCATCAAAAAGAAGTTTTTTTTTAATTGAGATAGTAGTTAAAGGAAAATGAGTTTCTACAATCATTTCCCAACACAGGAGATGTCTAGGCAAAAAAATTTGCTTGAAGTCTCAGAACCCAACAAAATGAGAATGTATCCTTTATCAATTTTGCATATTTATAAATTAAATTATCCTGTGGAACAAAAGAATACTATTTATAAATAGAAAATGTACTAAAAATGTAAATTTCTTAAGGACATACAGACTAAGTCTTCATTGGAGATAATTTTCATATTTCTCTAAGTAAGTCTACCAAAATTCAAGGCCAGGAAGTATATAATATGTACTTGGCAGAACTTGTCTTTCTAGCTTCTTTTTTTCCTTAAGCATCCAGGACTTCAGAATTCGGGTTGAGAAAATAAAAAGCAATTTTTAAACGGTTCCTCTGGATTAAAAGATGACAACACATACCAACACCACAATGCCCACCTTACCCTCTCAGCAAAATTAAAGCATATAGGACAAATAGGCAAAAATTCACAAATACCAACCCAACAAATATTGTCTATAAATAAATTATCAGCAAAGATACAAGGCATGCAACTAAGTATTTAACAATATACATTTTATTTACCTCAGTTTCTTTATTTCTCTTCATTCTACCAGATGGGTTATTTGAAATAACTCCAATATCCTACACAAAAAACTGGGATTCTGGCAGATTACTAACTAAAGATTTTTGGCCCTATAGGCAAGCAGCTGTGAGTAGGGATGGGTGTGTGAAAAAAAAAAAATGTGGTTAGAAAAAGGGTGGGTAGACACCAAAGCATAAATGAGGGCCCAACAAAATCTATACTGTTGTCCTTGCATCTCTATCCAACTCTGTTAGCTACCAAGCTGCTAAATCAGACCATGGTCAAATTGACCACAACAACTGAGGGGTAGAAGTATATCCTTGAGGAAGAAGCATCATATCTGAACAGTGTTTTAACAGCCATTAACAGAAGTGTTAAATCGTTATCTGTCAATCTGGTTCCTGCCATTTAGTAAGTTTTAAAACATTTCATTGGACCAGAAATGTAAAATGGTCATAAATTTTATCTCTGTTTCTTATTGGTTTGTCTGTAATAAAACAAGGCTTCCTTGAAGTTTTTGCACTCTGAAAGGCCTATAAAAACATAAACAGCCTTCTCTCAAAACCGTAGATATTCTCGCAGCCTCTGAAACCAAGTATGGGTCGCCTTCCTGTTCTGTACCAGGTCTCACCCACGCTTGATTTCATGGGCCAGGAGGGCACATCTGGTAGATCTTACAGAGGTCTGAAGTCAAAAGAATGAACAGAAGATAAAAGAATTTAAAGCAAGGAAAGACACAGAAAAATCACTGGATAAGTAATATTTTACAAAAGACCCTGTAGAAATAGCTCAGAGGAAAAGATTTCTGGTATAATTTTCCATTGAGATTATCTCTACAGTCCCCACGATAATTTGTAAATACTTAAACTTCTTGAAATACATTTTTGTATATATTTCTTCACTGTCTATTTTTTATCATTTGGGAAATTCAACTATACAGTTTTATCCAATGTATTTTATACCAATCATTCTAGACTTAAATGTTTAACTTTCTATCATCAAATTATATTTACAAAGCATCCACTTCCATATAGTCTTTCTAAAGTTGGCTTATAATTATGAGCTATCAAAAGAAAAACATATTAAAACATAACTTAAGGTATATTGCCAATACATAAATCTACTGAATTCCTTCATAATACCTAAAGCTTTATCTGAAAAATTTGTAGATCTTTCAGAAAACATACTATCTAATCTTAAATTCTAAAGACAAGTATTTCTGTTAATTTGTGACATTACAAATGTATATCACAATCTTTCATTATTAAAGGAGAAATAGAAACTAAGTAATAGAAACCACACCAAATGACATTTCTAAATTATCAAATCATGATCCACCTAAGACTACCAAATAGATGTAAAATTTAAGTGTTGTAGCACAGTAGAACTAAAGATATCTTAGAAATAAGTCCCTAGTCCAATCCAAATCATTTAGAAGTGACAAAGCAGGTGTTATTGGCCTTCATTTTATTCTGTTTGGAAATGGCACATTAGAGGTTGCTGAAATCAGTGATCTGTGTCAGTCCAACATGCCTAAGCTCCATGCTTCCAACATACTTTCCAAAAAGGAAAAAAAAAAAAAGATAAGGTAAGGACATCTCATGCTTGTTCTTGACAGTGGCCCAGAAACCTCCTTGCTTCATTCCCTTACTGCTCCTATTCAGTTCTATCTGACTCTCTGTTGGGCTTCACCTAACTGTCATCAACTCTTATACCAACCATTACATCTGATGTTTGCATTTTATGCCTTGGCTTTGAAGATTCCGTCTTATACTAGCCTCTTGGCTTCTTTCTTTCTTGCTTCCCAAAAAAGAAAGACCCATCTAGTCTGGGTGCCCCCCTCTCCATTGTAACCATTATGACCACCACCTCTCAAACCCACACACACAAGCTCACACCTTAGTATAGATACTCTATGTCTCTCAACTATGCCAGCTTTGAGAGAAAGCACCATTGTCAACAGTTTCTAGTTCTTCACCAGGTCGTTGGACTTTACTTCTCTGAGCACTATGTTTCAATTCCCAAGTGACATTTTACCAACATTGACTTTTTTGTAGAAAGTTTCATGTCAAGGTAGCATTTGTTTAGAAAGCTGTTGCAATGTCCAAATGAAAAATGAAGAGGGCATTAATTTTGACTTGTGGCAGGGAATGTAAAAAAAAAAATTGAAGATCAAAACAGCTTGAAGATTAGATGTGGGGATGGAGAGAAAATGCATGATGACACTTGGGTTTCTAGCTTACCTGAACATGGGGGTTGTGATGCCATTTATGGAGAGCAAAAAAGAAAATATTAAACAGATTAAAAGATGGTAGATAATGAGCTCAATTTAAAATATAATAAATTGAAATAATACATTTGAAAATCTTGGCTTTTAAAACCAAAAAGATAGTCAAGACAACCCAAGCCTGGCGTATAGAGACAGAATAATGACGGGAAGACAGGAACCCCAAATTAAAGAAGAAAGTAAAGGAGGGGGGAAAGCAAGAGAATCAGCATGTCAATTTTTGCATAGGCCATTGTAAGTAATATTATCATACTAGAAATATTTTAACACTGATAAAGTTTTTTTATATTGTTTTATCAAATCTCAGTTTTTAGCTATATTTGATATTGACATAGAAGACATTTACCTTTTTTGTTATTTGGAAAGCAAACTTCAGCATGTTTATACCAAGAATGCAATCATTTCCACCACTTCATAAGTGAAATAAATACTGCAATATAGTTTTATATTGATTTCCATGTAGTATAATTACTTTGAAGACCTCTAGTAATCATTTACTTTACACTAAGGCTTAGTGTAAAAATTGCTTTACCCATATAACTCAGTAAGATTCCTCCATGAAATCAATTAGAGAAATAAAATAAATTCGTAAAGCTCATTTATACATACACATCAAAGAAAAAAGTTTCTTCCTTGTTCTTATTCATTTGTCACCTTTACTTCAAGATATACCACTTTGTCTATAATCAGAATTGGGTTTCAGTACAATTCTCCATAAATATAACAACTGAGCAGGTATCTCACCTTGTCTAGGGCTCCAGCTTCCTCACTTCATTGCAATTCACTGTATGATGCAGTTCACATGCAGACCTGTCTCATCAGTTTCTGCATTATGCTTTGGACCCCTAATATTACCTCCAAGAAAGTCTGATACAACCTTTTTAAAGAACAGGTGACCATCATGCAGAAATACAGTTTTAATATAAGCCACCCTCCCCCATACAAAAGACACCACAGGGAGCTGTCAGAAAATGAAAAGTAATCAGTCATATAATCTTCATTAAATGCAGCAGACACCTCACCTCAAAGGACTGGGAATCCTTAAACAAACAAACAAAAAAGGCATTTTGCTGCAGATTACTTTAGATTGACCTTCAGGACCAAAGGGGTAATTTTATTTTATTTTTAACCCTTAGCCCTGACATAAAGTATTTTCCTGAAATGGAATTTTTTATCTCAGTGCTGATTTGTGTATCCTAGAGACTTGGATTGAAGCAAACAGTCCTAACAGGCAGAGATGGCTTCATGGAACCATTTTTCTAGATCCTGGAATAAATCAACTTGTATAATTCTTAACTCCATAAAATTCATTTCATCTTAAATCATTGAATGCCTGACTATATTCTTTACACCACCAGTAATTACTTTTTAAGAAAAAAAAATATATTACCTACTTGATGGTTTCACCTAGTCTGATACATTAATCTCTCACTTCAGGTACAGTATTAGATTACTCTCCCTACTCACAATCAAGTCTTGATTTGGGATGAGTGTTGTGCCATCAAGGCACTGTTTTTAAACAGCCACTTTTGAAGGTCAGTATATGAATAATCCAATTAATTCAGTCCTTTGTGAGTAGCTCAGGTACAAATACTTATTATGTTCGCTATGGAAAATATTAGTGAGAAAGAAGCTTTGCTGGTAACAAGCAAAATTGCAGTGGCATCAATATACAAGTTACATTTCTATCCATGCTAGATTACTCTAGAGTCTAGTAAATTCCCCAATGACAGTGGGTAACAGTTCTCTCCTATATAAAACGATGCAACTGGGTAAATGGTTTTCATACCATTTGCCAATGTTTTTCCATTTCCTGGTGGTAATATATTTAAGAATGATTTTTAAAAGTTGCATAGGCTCTTGCTCCTTTGAAAAGCCTCACCAACTTTTAAACAATATACTTTCAATGCTAGCTATATGTGAGTTAACAATAAGCTCATTGGGAAAAGAAAGTACAAATTACAAATCTCTAACTATGAATTTTGTTCTTTTAAACAGAGAACATAAAATGCATTGCTTATATGAAAACTCTATTACCATTATTTTATCTCTAGCCATTCCATTATCGCAGTGTTGATTACTTAGGTTAGCTCAAAATAATGTGTTCATTGATGCTATTTTGTCCTCTAGAAATATATTAAAAAATTAGGAGTCCCATCAGAAAATCTGAACATCATCTCTCCTAGCCAATCAAAAAAGAAGGTTAATAATTTTTCTGCCTTGAGGCACTGCCAATATATTAGCTCTTGCTGGAGGTCCCTATCCAAACCCAATCTTTCTATACTGTATCCCCAAACCTCATTATTTCAACCTATTCTTCCAAATCTCTAACCCTTAAAGCAGTGAGTGGTCCTAAATCCTGGCTGCACATTGGACTCTCCTGGGAAGCTTTACAAAAATATAGATATCTAGAAATTCTGATGTAATTGGGCTGGGATAGAACTTGAGCATCAACATTTTTATAAGCTTCCCAGGTGATCTAAGGTGTAGCCAGGTTGAGAACCACTGCCCTAAAGCAATCTCCTAGTAGTCCGATCATCCATTTTCACTGCCTATTTATTTCCCTTACTGTAGATCTAACTATTTCCCCTTCACAAACACATAGAACCAGAAATCAAAGTACTATGGTTTTCAATACATCTCTATCAAGAAATATGACCTAACAATATTTTTCTATATACCTATAGAAGTGTTTCTATACTTTCTATATTCACACATATATTTGAAAGAAAGTGGTGAAGAAAACAATAGCAAGAAAAACAAATGTCCATTATATACTCCCTCAAATATTCAAGTTAATTCGCTTTTTCCAACCAGATTTCCATAATCCTTCCCCCAGGCCTACTATTTCCCATCACTAGGCATCACTGGTTAGAAAACAACAAAGACCCACTTTATCTGAATAAAAATAAAAAGTGGAGATCATGTGCTTTAGAGATGTGTGATAAATAATTACACTAGTATCCCCTAATGAATCGTACTATGCTATATCCTTTGAAAGCTGACTTTACATCTGTCCATTGAGAAATGGACTTTATTTCTTTACTACTTGAAAATGGCTGGCCATGTGATTTGCTTTTACCAAGAGAATGTGATGGAAGTACCATTGTATGACTTCTGAAGCTGAGCCTTAAGAAAACTGCAGTTCTGTTTTTGCCCTCTTGAAATGTTTCCACTATCATTTCAAGAAATGTAGTCTAGCCTATTAGAAAATAAGAGGCAACATGGAGGATAGCTAGGGTTCCACACCTAACAGCCAGCATCAATTGCCAGCCATGTGAGTGAGACCCCTTTGGACAACTTGGCCTCAGCTGAGTTGGCAAATTTCTACAGAGGCATGAGTGAACCCAGTCAGGATCACTGGCAGGACCCGGAAACCCACCACCAGTTGAGCCTGGCCCAAACTGCAGAATCATAAGCAAATAAACTATTGTAGTTTTAAGCTGGTAAGGTTTGGGGTGGTTTGTTATGTAGCAAGAGATAACAAGTATAAACACGTATGTAATATTGAAAAGATTGGTGATTACTGTGCTTCCCTTCATATATGTGTATTATGTGCAATTTAAAGTAACAAATTTTGAAGTTGCATCTTCATAAAGTATTTTGAAGTTCAACCTCTCATTAAATTTCATAAAAATCCTATATTTGCTTCTCATTTTCTTCAATGATTACTTGTAGGAAAAGAAAAAAAAACTGTCATAGCCATCTCTAAAAAAGTCAGGAAACAAATTAGCCTGAAGTTCTTCTATAATTACTAAATTATATCATTCACTTCATTTCCCCCTAGGGAACAAAGTATAAAAAGAAAAATTCTAGATGGGATTAAAAGAAAATTGTTCCACTGCTAAACCTAAGAATATTTCCAAGCTTGGCTACCTCTGATAACTTCTATAAACCATTTCACTAAATATTCCACCTAATAGAAAACTTCCTTAGAAACCTTTTTACAAAAACAGTGGTAGCAGAAATATTTTGCAAACATTCCACCAAAATCTTTCTTTGGCATGGATCTAGGTTATAGCTGAAGGGAAATGTGGCTTTCTGTTCCTATTCTTGGTTTTGTATTGTTTTGTAGTGATTTAAAGGGTAACAAGCTGTATTAGTTTTCTACTGCTGCTAAAACAAACCAGAAGTCTGAAATTAGTTTCACTGAACTAAAGTCAAGGTATTGTAAAGGTCACATTGCCTCTGGAACTTAAAAGAGAATTCTTTTCCTTACCCTTTCTAGCTTCTAGAGCTTGCATTCCTTAGCTCATGGTCCCCGCCTGCATCTTCAAAAACAGCAGCACCCTCAAATCTCTTTGCTTTCACCATTGCATCACCTTTTCTTTTTTTGTAGTCTCATTTCCCTCTACTTCCACCTTGTATGGACTCTTGTGTCATATCATTGGGCTCACCTGGACAATCCAAGATAATCTTCCTATCTACAGGTCATTAATTTAGTTATATCTGCAAAGTCCTTTTTGTTGTATAAGGTAACAACAGTCCTCAACCTTTCTGACACCAAGGACTGGTGCTCCTATGAGAATCTGATGCCCTATGATCTGAGGTAGAACTGAGGCAGTGATGCTAGTGCTGGGGAGTAGCTGTGAATAAAGAGATGAAGCCTCACTTGCCGGCTCACTGCTCACCTTCTATGTGGCCTGGTTCCTGACAGGCCACAGATTGATACCAGTGTGTGGTCTGGGGAATGGGGACCTCTGACTGGTAACATATTCAGAGCCAGAGGAGTAGGATGTGGACTTAAGGGACATCATTTAACTTATCACACTGCCTGTGATTCTGTACTGTTTGCTACTGAGGTCATGATTCTTCAAGTAATTTCTCCATTGAACTAACTCAATGGGGAAAAAAAAGTACTGAAAACCCTTAGTTTATTCATTCTACAAAGGATTGACTAAACTTGCTTAAACCAAACAACAATTAAATTACCCATTAAGCTTAGGTAAAGCCAAAATCTGACTGGTTAGAAAGAATAGCAAAATTGGTCATTGAGGTAGACCTGTTCACTTTTCTAGAAATTTATTCTATGTAAGACTATGATTGTCATAGTTTGTTTGCCAAGTTCAATAAAAACTTCAGGAAATACTGGGTAAATATTGTCTTTTGTTTCCATTTGAATACAAACACAATTCAGTGTCTTCCTATTTAACTTTAACTATCATTTTTAAATGTATTCTTACCTAACACAGTTCATTTTACTAGTACCATAAAAACAAATTCACACCATAATTTTTCCACTGACAATGTTGCCTATTGATGGCATTGTAAACTTATGAGCATAGATTTATAATTCATACATTATTTAAAAAGAGAGACCCTTAATACATTTTATCTGCAAAAGAAAGTAATATATTTCTATTGGAAATTGTTTGTAGGAAGAATGATTCAAGCATATATGCAGAAGTATTCTGACCATATAACTAGATTATAATATTTACATGTATGAAATCTCATTGACTCAGAAAATAAATAATAAACTATTTCTAATCTCTGCTAAAGGGAATTTTCACAAGGTAAATCAGATAAAGAAAACAAAGCATTAAATGCAAATACCTGTGAGAATGATAGGGAATTAGATGTGCTTTAAAACCGCTTTTTATACAATAGATAAGATAAATTTAGGAACATAATCTAAAGTACAACATTCAAAACAATAGTGTTCAAATTAACTGTTATCATTTTATGGTAGCTCTTAGACTGCTTATTCTTCAGGTTATAAAAACAAATGATAAATGGTTCTTGAGGTTTTAAGAGTATGAAATTTGAGAAAGTTAATATACAAATGCAAAATCTATTAACCAAAGGTCAGAACTGATAAATAAATTAATAGCATTTACTACAGAATACATTTAACATGTATACAAGGCAAATATTAAGTACTTTCCTCTTACAAGTGAGAAAAAAAATTATAATCTCATAATCTCTATTTTACGACTTCACCAAATCTCACTTGAAAATGAAAATAAATCAAATATAAGTACAGAAGTTCACAGAGTACAGAAAATAGGATATCAGCAGACAAAGGATGGCAGCCAAATTTTGGAAGGAAGAAAGTATATAGAAGAGAGGTTACTGAGTTCTCAAACAGAGAAACCTCATTGCCTAGAGAGGAGAAGTAGACTGACCAATAAGATGGAAATCAACTTCAAATGCACAATCCCTGCTAGGCTTAGGCATTAATTACCAGAGACCTTGAAGGTCCAAGGTGCAGGACAAGATTAAAAGCAAAAAGATTGTTTATAAGTTCATATAAGGGAATTCAGACTCCCAGAATCCATGGTCCACTCAGGCAGCTATTTCATTGCCTTTTCCCCACCCTCACAGATGACAGGAAGTTTACTTCTTGAAAGGATTCATAGATACCAGCTAGGGGTGGGAGTGAAGTACTGTATTAAAAATAGAGGTTAAAGAAACTTGTCCATATTGGATGAGAATGAAGGAATCTTTTCTGAGGAAACTAAGTGGACCAAGCAAAAAAAAAAAA
>PVKZ01001708.1:0-17420 GCA_004027375.1 Macroglossus sobrinus
AGGAAGGAAGGAAGGAAGGAAGGAAGGAAGGAAGGAAGGAAGAAAAAGAAAGAAAGAAAGAAAGAAAGAAAGAAAGAAAGAAAGAAAGAAAGAAAGAAAGAAAGAAAGAAAGAAAGAAAGAAAGAAAGAAAGAAAGAAAGAAAGAAAGAAAGAAAGAAAAAAAGAAAATGAAAGGAAGGAAGGAAGGAAGGAAGGAAGGAAGGAAGGAAGGAAGGAAGGAAGGAAGGAAGGAAGGAAGGAAGGAAGGAAGAAAAAGAAGCCCTGTCTTAAAGTGAACCCTTGTGGGGCTCCAGCTATCTCCAGGGCTCCAGCTTTCACTTGGCTCCAGTGATATTGCTGAACTTAAGTCCCAGTTCCATCTCTTTCCTGAAGCAGGTGATGAAGAGAGAAGATGGTAGTAAGAGGTTCCATAGGCTCCTTTGGCTTCTACCGAAGGGAGGCAGGTGCTAGTCACCATTATGCCAGGAGATTTTCCAGTAGTGGAGAAGTGATTCCCCAAAAGGAAACATGGAACACTTTTAGGAAAAAAGAATTAATGTCAATGTCTAATCATGACAAAAACCCCTAACAGGAGGAGCTGTCAGAGAGGGAAGAGCAGAAAAGGTCAAGCTAGGGACATGAACCTTGATTTCTCACTAGCAGTAACAGAAGATTGAGAAAAGCAAGTCAAATGAACATTTTTTTCCTTTAAATGCAGTGCTTTATATTATACACACACACAAAAGTTTGCTCTGCATATTTTTCATAATTATAAACACATCCATTTCCATTTCAACATTGCTACCCACTAGTTGGAGACATACATGTTCAGACCAAGAAAAATGTCAGAAGGAGAAAAAAGCATAGTTGCAACTGCCTGGAGCTTTCTCCAGGCTCTGGAAACTTGCTCACATTATGTCTACCTTAGCTTCACTCCAAAAGGCACAAGTGTCTCTCAGCCCTGCATACCCAGTGTGTGCAGCTCCAGCATACAAATGCACTTTTCTGTTTTCTTCAGCCAGCTTTACTTCATGCTTTTTCTCTCCATTAAGTTAAACCAGAATTCCATAGCTCTACAAAAATACCCTGAATGCATTATGTTCCATGTCTCAAATCTAATCTTTTCCTTCTTTTGACTGTACAACATGTTCTTTCAGATTACTTTACCTTGCAAATGAAGACTTGCATTATCTGATAGTAAGTTCATTTTATAAAAATAACCATTAAATCTAGGGGATTTATCTTTAAGTCAAACCTTTTATCTATGTAAAGACATTTACTAACACTAGCTCTTCCTTAAATCTAAAGTTTAATCCATTATTTCTATTCTGTCAATTTCACCACAGTTATGTTTGGTAACTCATACAAATCTAAACATTATTTAAGGTGTTGTGAGGGTAGAAGAGACTGCTTCTGCCCTACATGCACCCCAACAAAAACAAAAGAATGAGGGAGAGAGAGAGAGAGAGAGAGAGAGAGAGAGAGAGAGAGAAGACAAAATTTATTATAAAGACATGGAAAACTACTAAAGGTGGCTACCTTAGGCTATCGGTGCCCTGATACTCAGATTAAAATATTAGGACTCAGTTTTAAACAACTAAAATTAGAATTCAAAGAGATATTTGCACACCCATGATCATAGAAGCATTTTTCACAATAGCCAAAGATGAAAGCAACTCAAGTGTCCATTCACAGATTAGTGGATAAATAAAATGTGCTTTATACATACAATGCAATATTATTCTGCCTTAAAAAAGAAGGGCATTCTGATAAGTGTTACAGTATGAATGAACCTTGAGGATGTTATACTAAGTGAAATAAGCTAGTCACAAAAAATACAGATATAGTATGATATATAGTATGAGGTATCTGTAATAGTTAAATTCATAGAGACAGAGTACAATGGTGGTTGCCAAGAGCTTTGGAGAAAAGAAGATGAGGAGTTAGTATTTAATGGGGTCAGAGCTTCAGCTTTGAAAAATAAAAAGAGTTCTGTGTATGGGTGGTGGTGATGATTGCGTAACAATGTGAATGTCCTTCATGCCACTGAATTGTACACTTAAAAATTGTGGAAATGGTAAATTATATGTTATGTGTAATTTGCCACAATTAAAAATAATTTTTAGAAATAACTAAATTAAAATCAGCTTTTCAAAAAGTAGCCTGATTCCTTAACTTAAACTACCTTGATCCAGTCAATAGGTTAGTCCAATATCTTCTGCCATATTTGTTTTTACCATTGGGAAAGAAGTGAAAAACAAACAAACAAATAAAAACATGCTTGCTTTCCCACCTGCCCTTTTTTATTAAATACGATATTCCTGAAATTCTGGATTTTAGGGGGCCTTTCAAATTTATCTCCATGGATTCTGAGGGTTATGACTTTCCAACACTGTAACTTAGCAGAATTTGGTAGCATGGAGAAATTTTGATTTTAGGATCAAAAGCAAACCTTGTCAAATAGATTTCCAGTTCTGTTCACAATGTAATGAGAGTGTAACTGCAATGCATAAAAAATTAGTTACTCAGAGTTCAGTTTTCACCTACTCTTTTTTTAAAAAAAGGAGAAAACACTCAATAATCTTGGCAAAGCTATGTTGAGCCAGTGCTAAATGAGTGATAAATATGTAGTAGACTCTTTGTAAAGTCATTTTCCTTGTTTTATATCTTAGAGTATACTAATATATAAGCCTCAAATCATCCACAACATGAACAATTTTGCATTTTTTGAGATACTAGTAGTCATTCCTTTATAAATTTAACAAATATTTGTACAGTGCCTGCTACATAACAACTACCATCTTCATGGAGCTTACAGCTTGTACTCAACTGAAAAAATTCATTGGAATATGCAATAACCATTTCTCTCCCTCCCTCAACCCTGGTAACTTTTTAATTGGGAGCCCCTTTCAATATCAGGGATAGATGAGGGCAGGAATGACAATTAGGAGAGTCAGCAGTTTGAACTCTGGAGATCAAATCCTTATCAATTCAAAGCTCAGCCTCAGCCCCAGCTTCTCCTTTCTTTAACACAACCATTCTGTAACTATCTCAGTTCAAAGGAGAGTGACTCTTCTAAATGGCCCTGCAGGACCATGCTTGTTTCAGTCATAATTATGACTGTTGTTATTGTTACTATTGTTGTAATTATTAACACTGCATAGTGCTTACTTTATATTTATCTATCACATATATTCACATGTATTCAAGAGTAGTAAGTACCAATATTATTTTCAATTAATAGGTGAGAAAACTGAGTCACAAAAAAGTTAGCTAACCTACCTTATATCATCATCCAGATAATAAATGGAAGGGCTAGAATTTGAACCCAGACAGTTTAATTCTAGAATTTGTAACCTAGAGCTACAAAAAGTAACTAGACTTCAAACTTTTTAATATTGGTCTGTGAGAACATAAGGTGTTTATATCAGACTGTAAATCATTATAGTGCTTCCTTCATCAAGAAAGTCTTACTGTGAACACCTTTCAGCTGAACTAAACAGTATGTTCAGTTTCCTAGCAGATTTACACTCTGGTGCAAACTCTGAATCTCCTTGGGAACCAGGAGCAAACTGATTCTAGACTAACACTGGGTTGGCAGACAACACTCTGAGTAGCACTGCTAAATATCTATGCTATACTGACTCTCAAACTACCTCTCATATAAGACACAGTATCCACATTTCTTTTCTAAGACTAGGATTGTTAACCAGAGGTGTTAGGAGAAGTCAGTACAGGTCAAACACTATCAAAGGGTATCCCAATTATAAAGGAAATCTTAAAGGATAAAAAGATTTCTGAATTCCAGCCCACCCATCCAAGTAGCATCTAATATCTGTAAGGTATAAGAGTCTCCATGGGAACAAATCCTTTCCAGACAGACGTACAAAAAAGCATCTTCCAGAGTGACAGCTATAGCCCTTTGTAATTTAGCTTAGCTTTGAACTCACTCTAGTATGATACAAAATAAGCCAAATTATTGTTACTCTCTCAGAAAGAGATAAAACTTCAAGATTTGTCTTTCTTTTATAAGGATGACCTGAAGCTATGGCCAGAAAAGAGTGCTCAATTACAAAGCACACTCGAAATAGAATCCTGTTTAAATCAGTCAATTAGTACGGAATTTGGACTGGATGAGTGCAATTTCATATGCCAAATGTAGAAAAGTAAAGAACTGCAAACATATGCAACTTTTTGATGCAACTGAAAATTAGGAACAAAAGTTCCCAGGAGCCTATAAAGTCAGGAACTGCAACAATTTCTCTAGAGAAGCACCAGAAAAATCCAGTAAGTAATCATGAAATCTTGCAAAGAATCAGGCATATTCTCAAGATTCAATGCCCCCATTGAATAAAGTAAAGTTCAGTGGTCAGCTATGGGCTCTGAGCCAATTCCTGATTCTACTGCTTATAGCTCTGCGAGCAAGACAATACATTTGTGCTTCTGCTTATCTCTATTGAGCAATAATATCTCCCTAATAAAAATCTTATAAGGATTAACTAAAATGCTAAACAGAGTACCTGGTATAGAGTAAGTACTATTTGAGAGTTGACCCTTATCATCAGTGAGTAGATTATTCCATTTTAGCTTTTGCACTTTAAATTTGGGAAACTATGTGCCTTTCATCAACTCCCGTTTCTTCATCTGTAAAAGGTGGTACTGTTATTAATCCTCCACCTCACATTGGTTGTTACAAGAATTATATGAGATAATACATGTAAAGTTTATTATAATATAATAACTAATATTCAATGAGAACTTGGTAAGCTGCTATAACCGTTACAACTGTCATCACCAACACCATGTTCACCATCATAACCATCACCACTATCACTATCACCACCATCACCACCACTACCTTCATCATCATCTTTACTATCACCACCACCACCACCACCATCATCATCACCACCATCATCTCCACTATCACCATCACCACCACCTCCACCATCATCACCACCTTTATCTCCAACATCACTAGCACACAATTACACCACTATTATATTGTTATTATCACAAAGCCAAATATTTGCCGTTCAGACAGTTCCTAGTCTTATAATAGGAGAAACTAATTAGCTTTTTTCAACTTTTTTTCAGGATCAACTCTCTCCAGACTATTTGAGAGAAAAAGATTCTTATCTCACATTTATCGTGATGTTGATCTGCACTAACCCCACTCCTCCACTGGTATTTGTTTCTCTCTGTTACACTGGACATGCACATGTGGGGATCACTGCCAAAGCCCCAGGCAAGACTGTGTCTTCCCCAAGGCTTTACACTTACCTCTACCTTTCACTGTGAATGCAGCTCTCCAGCATCTAGTTTCCTAATGCAGCACAATGCATTAGAAAAAGCATGGGCTTTAAGGTCAGGCCTAGGTTCTGACCTTGACTCTAGCTGTATGACTAGGCAAATCAATTTGCCTACCTGACTTCTCCTTTTAGTAAAAATAGAACTTACAATATTTACTTCACAGGAGGTAGGGGTCATGATAAAAAAATGGAGTTATAAATATAAAGTACTTAAGACTCTATTTAATATAAAGTAGCTGCTGAATAAATGTGTTTCCCTCTTTCCTTTTCTATCTCTGTAATACTTGCCCAGTTCATAAAGCCATGGTTCTCAAACTTTAAGAAACATTAGTCTCACCAAAGATTATCTTAAAACCTGGATTTCTAAGTCCCACACCCAGAGTTTCTGAATAGAAACCTGGGAGTTTGCATTTCAAACAAGTGCCCCCATGATGCTGATTCTGCTGGTCCAGGGATCACATATTAAGAAGCACTGCTGTAAAGAAATAACAAGAAGGAAAATTTAATAACTGAAAGTTGAGGATAAAACACTGAACACATCAATAATTTATTTAAACATATGAAACATTCAACCTGCCCACTTTTCCAGGAAAAAAAAATGGTAATAAAACATCTCAATAAATGACACTAATACAATGAGTGTGTGCACATATCATTTTCATACTGTAGTAAATGCTGTCTTTGCCCTACCATGACCCTCTTCCATTTTCAAACACACCAGCTGCCTATGAACTTTTGTTCCCAATGGGCAGCAACTGATCTCTTTGCCCACTTTGCTTTTGAATGCAGAGAGCTGCAATTGCCTGGGACCTTCCATGTACTGAGGTTAAACCTTGACAAGAGACTGAGATGTGCATGGGCGAGTGAATGAATTATAGTTCTGCTACTCATAGGCTATGTGACCTGGGGCAAATTTTCTTGGCCATAACATAGAATAAAAATACCTACCTTAAAGGTTTACTGTGAGAATAAAAATTTTTAAAGATATGTAAAATTATTGGTACATAGTCCAGTACTTGATAGGTGCTCAATAAGTTTTATTCTCTTGTTCTACCAATGTTTTATACTCTCATGTTTAAGCACCACACTGCTTACATGTACCTGAGAAATACTGTCTGAGAATGCTAGAATCCATCTCAGATAAAGTGGAATGGAAGAAATGAAACATTTCACTGCAGTCTTGCAGTAGTAATCAACCAACCAATCCATCAGTGTGGGAAGCCCATCTACACACCTTCTCCCGGAGGTGCCATGTTTTCCATGCCCCCAGTAGTATAAAAACCTCACTCCTTTTTATAGATACCATGCACCACTTTCAGGAACTACAAAATCAAAGGCAAGGTGAAAATCACTGTCATTAAACAATGGAAGAAAAAATATTTGAACTGAGATTCTTACAGGGGAAAACAAAATTAAAATATTCTCTGAATGTTTCCATGCCATTAATAAACATAGAAACTCTATTACCATATTTATTACCACAGCAAATTCCCTTTTAATCTATTGCTTTGTTCATTCCTGATTTTCAGCAATTCGAATCTCCCTGATGAAATTCAATTGCCACAAATGCTTCACAGAATTCTAAGATAACAGATCTTTGAATCTTCTTAATATTATTAATAAATGCTAAGAGAGTACAACACAAAATTAATGGGAAAATTTAATAATTCTCCTATTAGAATTCTCTTTCCATTTAGTTCCCAGGAGGAGAATGTTAGTGCATACTTTCTGTAGACAATATTGTTTAATGGAAACTTTGCAAAAATTAGAAGTAGTCCTTTGGTGAACAGGGATCTTTAATTTAATTTGTTTTTACTGCCAGAACACAGGGAGTTACTCACAGCATATTGCAGCAGCAGGCAGCCTGTTAGAATTCAGTTTTGTTGTGATCACCAGAGTAATGACTTCTCCAAGGCCTGGTGTTGGGAGAACAGTATGGTTTAGTTATGATGGGAATTGTAAATGTCATTAATAAGTCCTGAAGGAGCAATTGCATTGCAGAAGGGTCTTATAAACATGGGAGGCCAGTCACTCTTCACATACTTGAGAGGAGAAAGGGTGTGGTTGTAATGTATTGGGTATCTTGATTTTATTTGGACTTTTCCCCTAAAAGTCTGTCTTTAGTTTAAAACACAAAATAGAAACCCTTTGTTGCTAATTCTTAGTTTGCTTTCCTGATATGAACTCTGCTGCTTCTACCTCTGTGACATAGAGCCAATCTACCCAGAGAAAGCAAAAGAAGGTATGATGTAAAAGGGAAACTGCTTCTCCTACCCAGAGGAATTGAAAACAGGAACTTGAACAAATATACTTGTATGCTAATTTTCATAGTAACATTTACAATAGGAAAAAAGTGGAAGTGGCTCAAGTCCATCACCAGATGAATGAACAAAATGTAGTATATCCATACAATGGAATATTACTCGGCCATAGAAAGGAATGACATTCTGATATATGCTACCACATGGGTAAAACTTGAAGACATCATTCTAAGTGAAATAAACCGACACAAAGGGACAGATATTATATAATATGATTCCACTTGTATGAGATAAATAAAATAGTAAATCCATAGAGATAGAAAGTAGAAAGGGGGCTTCCAGGCACTGAACGAGGGAAACGTGGAGTTATCTCTTAATAGGCACAGAGTTTCTGTTTGAGGTAATGAAATGGTTTTGTAAAAAGATGGTGGTGATGGTTGCACAAGATCATGAATACAATTACTAACACTGAATTATATACTTAAAAATGGTTAAACTGGTAAAAATTTATTTTATATATTACGTTATATAGTTTATCACAATAAAAAAAGTGGACTTTAAACATCTTTCTTCCTTTTTTCCTTCACTCTCTTCTATCCCTAACCAGTTTTCCCCCTCCTCTCATATGTAACGCTCAATTCCCCATATAATCATTAAACAAGGTGAAGTGAGTAGAAGTGCCTGGCTCATAGTAGGTGCTCAATAAAATGGGTGTTCCTCCCCACCACTGGCAACACATGTTTGGTATCACTTCCTTCTTTTATCTCATTGATTTTCTTTTTTTCTTTTTTTTTATATGTTTAAGATTATTTTTACTGAAAGAGAGCCTAATTCTTTCAGAATATTTTTCGTCTTATACTGAGATATATTAACTACACACTTAGTGCTGGGATCAAGCTTTTTAAATAGCCATTTGTTTAAGGGAATTTTATTTAGAATGGGGTTCATAAGAAATAGCAGAAACCCAAAAAATATCAACTCATTTCACCCCTAGCCCCAAAGACAGGTCATGTTCTGGTGATCAATTTTCACTGCAAAGGCTCCAAGACTGAGATTTAGATCCCACCTGACACACAGAGTTAGAGCCTAATTTCTGTAGTTTCTGTATCTCTTAAACCTAAGGAGTTAATGTGAAACATTATGAGAAAAACTGCAGTTTTGCATTGTGCTTGATAAAAGCAGAGACAGGTAAGCTCCAAATATCTCCAGATATTTGGAGAATTTTGATTTGAAGATATAGAGCTGTAGAAAAGCTTTTTCTCTAAATTAAAGGAGGTTCTAATAAAATTTGTGTATACAATTAGGATTAGAAAGGCATCAAATCATTTGTACCTAGATTTTTTTTTAATAGTTTACTCTCAGGGTTTTTTTTTTTTTTTTTTTTTTTTATCTTACAAGGAGGAAGTAATCCTAAAATGCAGGTTTAATTTATTTGTACTTGCCTCTTTATCTCAAAATTCAAAGAGGGTAATCACATAATTTGGCTGTAGGGATTGACCCTGGAGATTTTCTCTTTACTTTTTTTTTTTAATTTTCCAAATTTAACATAGCTATTTTCATCCACTATGAAAAAGCATTACTATAATACATGACGTATTATTTAACGTTGCTAAGATTAGATGTTTTTATAAAAGGCTCTATTTCCAGTCGTAGACTTTCAATGAAAAAGCCGGCTCTGATCTCTTTCTCAGATCATGTGATGCTTATTATTTAACTACTAGCAAATAGCATAGTTTTATTTTACAACTGGTAGTACTTTGTGACTAAATTTTAAGGAAATTAATGAAGAGTTTCTTAAGCAATAAGCTTACAAGAATGTGCCCATAAAATAATGATAACAAATATGTATATTGCTATTTTTATGGGATTGGCTTAAGACCTTTAGAGAACCTAAACACTTAAAAAGATTATGTTCCCCTTATCCCTTTGTGATTCAAAATACAATAAAAACAATAGTAAACTACACTTATAGCTATTATTATTTAGGCAGATTGTTTGCATTGCCTGGGCTTTCTTGGGATTAAATGGCACACTTTGGAAGCCCAAGTGCATATTTGGGCCACCCAAGTGCTAAAACAAGAGACACAGCATGAAGACCACCACCAAAGCCTTCATTGAATGAAAACACTAAACTAGAAGCGATTGATCCTGTATTTTCAATCATCTTACATGCCTAATTGGATCGACCATTTTAATGGAACTGTCTCATCAATTCAAGCAGCCAATCAATTAAATCTAACAATCAGTTTAACTGACATTCTCCTCCCCTCACCCCCCACTGAACAGACCAAATATCTGAATGCATGGAATTCACAGGTTGTTTTCACATCATGTACACATGGCCTTAATGATGAAATTGGACCCATGCCACTGCTGAGTTCATTGATTGTACAGAAATCACTTCCTTATATGTGGTCTCCCTGACTTCCCTTTGAAAAATAAAATAAAATCAGTTAAGAACCTGTTGGTCCAGTGGCCAAAGAGTAAGTACACTGGTCTGAGGCTCTGAGGACAATAGACCCCAGCTTCTGAAATGTCTTAGTACAAATTCTGCCAAGATGTACTTTAGATGGTAGACAACTACTCAGTAAATTACAGCTGCCTACATGCACTTACATATCTGAACTTGGTAATGTGACCACACATTTCAGAAAATTTACAACACTCTCAAGTATAAATACTCTATCCTGTTTTCCTCATAAGCAGACTTACCTGAGTTCTCATTTTTTATTCCAAATTACAGTCACCTCAGTTAAGAAAGGATCTAAGTCTTCAGTGCTTTTACTAGTCCCCTTCTGGCCACATATAAGGTCTCAGATGACCATTAAAGAGTTGTCATGGTATGAACCATCAATTGCTGAAGTAGAAACTTGGCAAGATTTATCAAAATTACAAATGCATATATCCTTTGTCTAGAAAGTCCACTTCTTAGAAACTGTCCCACAGATACACACAATCTCAGATTTATGGAATAACTTAAACACAGGATGAATCACTTGGAGCTTGATTCTAATAGCAGTGGATTGGAAACTACCTGAACATTCATTGGTAGATAACTAGTAGTATTGTAATATAGTATTGTAAATACTAATATAGTATTGTAAATCTACACAACAAAATAATATTCAGCCTTAATACATGAGAAAACTCTGTATAAATTGATATGGAGCAATATTCTAGATATAATATATTTAAAAATCAAGGTGAAAACTATATATGTATATGGCATGCTTCCATTTATTTATTTAAAAAAATATTTATGCACTTGCTTTTTTATGTTTTATGTGCTTGTTGTTAGTTGTGATATATACAATATTATTAAATGACAAGCCTATCTCAATCTATTAAAATATTAACATTTGTTTTATTAGTTCATTTATTTACTTAGGTGAAACATCATGCAACAGCTAGTTGTTTGGTAAAAAAAAAAGTGTTTTCATGTCTGGAAAATATATAGATAATCTTAATAATACTAGGTACAAGGGGTAACTTTGGGAATATTTCTCTGGAATTTGACAAAATTCTCTGTCCTTCTGTCTCTTTTTAAAGGTCCATGATAAACCCTAGTATACTTGATGGAGCTTTCCTTTAAGAATGCGTATTTTCTTTATCACAAATACATAATATCTGAAAGCATTTCATTCATTCAACAAATATTTATTAAAATAACATTGCCACCAGACACTGGGAAAACAAACAAGTTTCTGCTGGCATTGGAGAGAGTCAGTGAACACACGAATAACAGTCATACTGTGCTAAGTGCTGTGGAGAAAAAGACAATACTATACATACTTCTGAATAATGGATACCAACGTTTTCTCTTCTCTGCCATAGAAAGTACAAAAAGGAAAGAAGGGAACTAAACCATTGGCCATTCAATGATACTAAAATAAACCATACTGGGTATTTATCATTATTATTAAATTCTTGGGGTGACTGAGTATTCAGCAGAAAAGACTATTCCAATGGAATGATGGATTAATTCTGATTATAATATAGTTGGAAATGGACAATGGCTATCAATGATCCAGGATAGACATTTAGAGATTAATTTAAAAGTCTGAAGATAAATATGCTTTGAGATTGAAAAACATAGAAAGCCTAACATCCAGGAACACAGTGAGAATAACAATGGAAATGAGCAGAGGCCCTCTACTTAGAACCAGAAACCTGAGAAGTCAAGGAGTAGTGTTATACAGTAAGCCCCACAATCTGGCTACTGGTAAATTAAAAAAAAAAAAAATGGTCAAAAGAGAACTATGAAAGGTCCTGGAGAAAAAAGACAGAGAATATGAAAAGGTGATTTTTTATTTGCTTATTCAGTGTTTTACACATCAATTTCAGAACAGTAATACCAAATTTAATTTCTGAGGGTTGTTTAAAATTTTTTTTTGCATATTTGTTTCTCATTTCCCCCTTATTTTTAGGTTTGCTCCATACCTGCATTGTCAGGTTGTATAACTGCCATCACATGCATTGTCCTGTCTCACTGTTAACCCTCACTGAATCTTAGTTCCACAGTAACTTGATGTTGAAGCTCAAAACCAGCCCAAATGGTGCTGTCTCTGACCATTTCAGTTATCTGTTTAACTCGTCCTGTAGAATATTCTTCAATAAAGAACTGTCTTAAAGATGTTATTCCATTTTCCTCTAACATAAAACAGTATTGTCAAAAATCTGATGATAACTTAATTCACTTTTTGAGTGACTGTTTTTATCTCTTGCCCAAAGGATTTTTTTAATCCAAAATTTTAACTAAATATGTCTTGGTAGTAATCATTCTGGGTTGATACTCACAGGGACATGGTAACTTTCAATGTGCAGTTTACAATCTTTTTGTATCTTAGGAAAGTTCTCTTGAATTTGTTTTTGGTCTGTTCCACTGCATTGCTTTTCTCTTTGGAGAATGCTGTTACACTGATTTTAGACCTACCATCCATGCACCACCTTCATCTCACACTTCCCGCCACAATCTCTACTTTCTCTTCCAAACACTCACACAGTGCTTACCGACTGCAGTACTCACTTTTCAATTTTCTCTCTCACTGCCTGCTTTCTCTTTACTTCAGATGCTTTTGTCTCTTCTCCCTAAAAAGACAATAAACTCCTTAAGAACTAGCACATTGTCTTATTCATCTTTGCTGTATCCCAAAACTGTTCTCAATTACCAGAGCTCTGAGCTCCTTCTAGATATTCATTAAAAATTCTTATAATTGAATCAAATAACCTCTTACCCCTGCAGCTCCTCTGATTGGCTCCTGGGGGATTTTAATACTCTGCTATTTGTGTGAAGTGGAGGACATGATAAAGATCTGAAAGCAGAAAACTCCTTTAAATCTCCAATAGGTGGTGGGGGACCCTATCACCAGCTGTCTCCTCTCTATAGGCCTGCCTAATTCACTGTCATAATTCTGAATGAAATACATGGGCTTACTCTGCTAGATTTGATTGCTTAACTTACATAGTAGTGCATAGCTTTATATATTATTAACAAGAAAGAAAGGCCATTAAAATCTTTGCTTATTCTTTCTAGGTTTGTGGTCATTTTGGTGTAATTCACTTTGCTTACCTTTCACATTTGCTTTGTTTAATAATGTTTTTTCTCAGAACAAAGTTATTCCTGATTCTTTTTTATGAAGATTGTAATTCTAATGCATTAATTGAAAAGTTTCTTATTTTTTGCTTTGACTAATATTGCATTGATGTATTCCAGATAATTAATGTGATAAAGTATTATTTTTATCTATTACATTTAAATAACTTTTTATCACTTCTTATGTCTAGTCAAATTAGATTATCACTGTTCTCTTCTAAAATCATTTGTAAACTAGAACAGAGTTTTTCAATGCTTTTGTTTGCAGAACCGCTCAAATATTTTCAAAAATTCAACTTAAAAAAATTATCACATTTATATAATCACCAACAATATCACTTTCAGCACTTTATATTTATTAATATTTATAAGTAAACTGTTACATCACTCTTAAAAGGTTTCTTTTTCAATAAATCAGTCTAATAAATACACACAGTCTATTGAGAAATGAGGAATCTTAGAGTGGATTTATTAAGTCCCTAGTGTCTACAACTGGACTACCTGAATTTCAATTCTGCTTTACCACTTCTGATGATTTTATGAAGTTATCTATCCCTTCTGTCTGCTATTTCCTGATTCACAAAAACAGCATCTCATAGCATTTTTGTAAAATAAAACTGAGCTGATAATAGTCAACATGCCTGGCACAAAGCAAGCTCTCAAGAGAAGTCAGGTACTACGGCTATTAGAGCAAGCCCTCTTCAAAATAGACAGTCTTCAGCTTCTATACAGAATACTCTGCAATCCTGTTCAGCCTCTTTACAGCACACTCTGCAATCCTGTGAGCATTTGAATTCTTTAGACTTTGCTGATAGCTTAAATTAACTTTAATAAAGAATTAGAATACCACTTTGAGGTGTGAATGCTTGTACTACACCTGCATTTTCACAAAGGTAAACTCAACTCTGCAACATTCCATCAGAACAAGAACAGTAGTTCTAAACCAGCCTTCGCAGGAGGAGAGTAAAGACAATGAAATCCCAGTGATTTTGAAATCCTCATGATCCAGGATGTTGTGTCCTCACCTCAGAAATGGCAAAAATAAACAAATACACACAAAAATGCCCCAAATTCCAGTTTTGTTGTTTAATTCGATAGACATTCACTGGAAGCCTCATAAATGGTAGTGCTGTATTCTCTTTTCTAAAAACGCAGTTAGACAAGTTATCCTCCGAGAACAAGAACTCTGTTTATCCTGACCAAGTTTGCTTAGGAACACGGAAATCCTGATGTTATCTGCTTGCAACCATACTCAAATTGAACCATCCTGGTGCTGTCAGTTAGGGGCTGCTAAAAGCAGGCTGTGGAGATCAATGCCCTAATTATGCTGAGTGAAATAAGCCAGTCACAAAAGGACAAACACTACATGATTCCACTTATATGAGGAAGTTGTCAAATTCTTGGAGACCAGAAGTAGAATTGTGGTTGTCGGGGGGCAGGGAAGGGTGGGGCGTGGTGAGGAGAATGGGGAATTATTGTTTACTAGGTATGTTTTCAGCTTGGGAAGATGAAAAGACGTGGAGATGGGTGGTGGTGATGGTTACACAACATTGTGAATGTACTTAATGCTACTGAACTACAGACTTAAAAATAGTTAAAGTGATAACATTTATATTATGTATATTTCACCACAATTTAAAATCACTTTTAAAAAGTTCAGCTGACCATAATAAATGTCATTCTCTTTTTGGAAGACGATCAAATGTTAAAGTCTGAAAATGATGGAGGAAATTGGTTTGGGTTTAATTTTCAAGCAGAGTGACCACAGCTCTCTTATGCACCAAGTTGTAACTCAGTCAGACCCAAGGCTTTCCCAGGAGCTGAAAAGTGGGGGACCTTGTCTGTAGAGTATGTTCATGAAACAGAGAGAGGAAGAGAATCTGAAACCATGCCTGCTGAAAATTCTAATCTTCAGTGTCCTTCATCAGAAATTTAGATTTTGTAAATAGGAGACATTTCAAAAACACAGAATGAATGTAAGCTCTGAGGGAAGCTGACCTGGGTGACATGCACGTCAGCTTTGCTCTCCCTCTACAGATCAATGAGTGTGTGTGTGTGTGCGTGTGAAAGAGATGGTGTGAGTATTACAGAACTGGACAGAGAATGGGCCAAGGGCAAACACTCTGAACAGACCCTCCATCCTTAAAAAATTGGCAGAGGTAAACACTCCAACATAGGGACAAGGAGAATATACTATACAATGGAAGACCAGCATCTGGCAACTGGGAATTTTCCCACAGTCCTCTGAGAGAGCAGGTTGATACAACTTTTTGGAAGACAATTAGACAAAATCCATTTTTATGTTAAAGCATGAAGATTCCATGATATACCAGCTCTACTTCTATAAATTTATAGTGAGAAAGAAAATAAAAAGAGCTAACACTTCAGGTATAAGAATAGCAAGTAGAGAACTTTTACAATTGCAAAGTGATAAAAAAAGGTTACATTTTCAACAATTGGGTTTAGTTCAAATAAATTTTGATGTAGCCATAAGACATGATACCAACCATTAGTTTTATATCTGTTTTGTGTTTCTATTTTGTATATGTATTTGTATAAGAATGTTTAATAAAATTGAAAAATATTTGTGCCATCTTATTATACAAATAATGCAGGTTATATAAAAATAGTTTAATATGATTTCATTTTTAAATGCATATAAGTAGATAGATATATGTGCACATATTTATGTGAAAGCACAGATAGCAAATTGCTAATAGTAGTTCTTTGGCGGATGATGAGGTTATGGTGATTTTAATTTTTATATATTTGTTGTTACAGATTTGTGACATTTTTGAAGTAAAAAAATAAATTTTTTAAACAAATAAAGACAGTACATACTATACACATGTGTTTAGTATGTATTTGGATTTTTAGTCAAACAGTATTGTATTTTTCACAGCAGATCTCAAAGGACAGCCTGCAGACCCAGAATGTCCCAGAGACAAGTTTTCAGGAAGTCTTTGAAGTACAAGCTATTCTCAAAAAATATTAAGCTGTTATTTGCCTTTTTCACTGTGGCGATATTTGCACCGATGGTGCCAAAGTAACAAAGTAAGGTTCCTGCTGGAACCTTAGCACAACTAGAAACAGTGGTCACACTTGACTAGTAGACATTTTATTTTTCACTCCTAACACACAGGCAGTAAAACAATGCAGTGGCACTAAAGAATGTCCTTGATGAAACAGTAACAGTGATTAACTTTGTTAAATCCAGACTAATTCTTGAATACCTGTGTTTTTAATATTCCATGAAACAAAATGGAAAGTACACATAAAACACTTCTGCTGCATACCAAAGGATGACAGTTGTCTCAGAGAAAAGCACATGGGCTGTTGCTTGAATTGCACACTGAATAGAGCTTTTCTTCCCTCCATGGAATATCATTATTAGTTGAAAAATGACAAGCTGTAGTAATTCAGACCTGGATATTTGGCAAACTTATTTCTGAAAATGAACAAAGTGAGCCTGTCCTTTAAAGGAAAACAACTGACAGTATTGGTTGCCAATGATAAAACACTAAGCTTTCAAGTGAAAATTAGAATTTTAGAAAACTTATATCCATCACCATAAACTTGATAACTTTGAAATACTTTAAAGACTTTTCAGATAATATCAGCAGTGATATTAATGAATGTGATTATTTTATATTGTATTAAAAATGAATCATTATTTGGAAGATTTTCAAAACTCATTGAACCAATATTTTCTAAATGACCCCTGCATACTACTTTAAGAATTATGCATAGGTTAAAGATCCATTCAATGTGCAAGACAGAATAATAAATCTTAATGTAACGGATCACAAAAATTTCATTTGTAATTCTTTCAGATTCCACCTTGTAACTAACTTTTAAGAAACTACTACTAAACAGTATGGTGATTTCTCAAAAAAAAATTACAAATAGAATTACCTTACAATGCAACAACTTTGCTTCTGGGCATATACCCAAGAGAATCAAAAGCAGAGACTCAAATGGATATTTATACAGCCATGTTCATAGCAGCATTATTCACAATGGCTAATAGGTGAAAACAACCCAAATGTCTCTCTATGGATGAACAGCTTTAAAAATGTGACATACTATGGAATAGTATTCAGCCTTAAAAAGAAAGGAAATTCTGAAACATGCATATATGGATTAACATTGAAGACATTATGCTGAGTGAAAAAAGCCAGACAAAAAAGCCAAATAGTGAATTATTCCATTTATATGAAGAATCTAAAGTCAAACTAATAGAAAAAAAAATGCAACGGTAGTTTTCTCAGTCTG